>JAECMU010113456.1:17274-28766 GCA_016106625.1 Dracogyra subfuscus
AGGTACCACACAATGAAGCACAGGTACCACAGAATGAAGCACAGGTACCCCATAATGAAGCACAGGTACCCCATAATGAAGCACAGGTACCACAGAATGAAGCACAGGTACCACACAATGAAGCACATGTACCACACAATGAAGCACAAGTACCACATAATGAAGCATACGTACCACATAATGAAGCACAGGTACCACACAATGAAGCACAGGTACCACAGAATGAAGTACACATGACAGAATGAAGCACACATAACAAAGAATGAAGCATGCAGAAGGGTTTGAATAAAGGAAGAAGTGTTTTAAAACAAGCTAGCTATAGTGAAACAATGTGTGCAGTTTACTAAATAAACTTAGAAGCTGGACAAAAACCCAACAACCAACCTTTAGCAATTTGTATGTTTCATACCCTACTCTGTATATGTATATTATGTACTTTGATTATTCACAATGAATTGGCCGATCCTTGACAATGAATTGGTTACAGTTAGGAGCTAGAATTGTTACGCTATGAACTTTAAGACACAAGAATGAATAACATTTACCTCTAATGGTCAACATTATTTTTAAATAATGATTCAATAGATCTTATATAATAAAGAAAATGGCACATATTGGGGGATTATACTAGTCACAAGAAGTCAAGGGTCACATGAGGGGTAGCCCATTCACTATGCCAGTGGTATGGAAACACTCTTGTAGTTAATGAATGATGGAATAGCTCATTTGCAGGCATCTTGCTACTTGTATCAGGGATATGCTATCATTCAGACACGGCAAGGCTTGACCACAGTCCAGAATGGTCAGTTTACACTTTGATAGCTTGGTTATCGGAAGCCAGATTGCAAAGAAATTTATACCTAGCTCCCAATCTTAATCACGTACACATGCAGTTGTCAAGCAGGTGAAATGCTTTGTCAGAAAAAAACGTTTTTAAAATCAAACAATCTTGGAATTTGATGGTCCTATATGCATCAGTGTGCAAGATATGGTCTGGACAAGAAAAAGTTAAGAAGGCAGATGTACAGACCAACAGATGGATGGATGGACAACACCATACCATAATACGACCCACCATAGACCGGCATATAAACTTGTAATCCAAAATGTTGATTCTCCCAACAAAATGTTCATCTACAGTTTTTGTTTGATTTAAACTTAAAGTGTACACAATGGCATTAACTTTTGAGCAGTTTGTACTGCTGTCAAAAATGCTGTTAATTGTGAATGGCCCTTTAATAGTACTGATTTAGTAAAATTCCAATTAACAATTATACAGCCAATTGTTAAGTCGTTAATTAATTGTCCTGAATTATCAAGCTGAAATTTCTTTAGCATGATTTTAACAGCATTGCCAATGCCCACTGCTGGGTTGTAAAAACAAAAAAAAACAAAAAAAAGGTGTCAAGGAAAAAGAGAAAGGGTACAAAGTGCAAGAGAGTGGCAGCAAAACGTGACAGAAGGATGGCAACACATAATAATATAGCATGCCTGGCTGAAAATAGGTAGTGAGGACACTGGACTAGTAAAACAATCCATGGTCTAGTAATGCATGGATGTATTATCAAGTATGGTATCGAATAGTCCATGGACTATGCATTTACAAGTGTAGCACTGAACTGTCTATGGTCTAGTAAAATGTGTGTATTACTGACCAATCCATGGACTAGTTAAGCGCGTATTACAAGTCTAACACTAAAGAGTCCATGCACTAGTTAAACATGGATGTATTACAAGTGTAACACTAAAGAGTCCATGGACAAGTAAAAACATATATGTGTTTGTTAGTACCATCACAGTGCAATAGGGTGCTGTGTAAAAGACTTATTATTCACCTGGAACAAAGCAAAATAAGGGACAGACAACACCAGAATGACAATGGACATGTATGGGGTGGCCATAATGATCAATGCAAATGATACGATGGCACCCATGATGACATTCAACATTGATCGGATAGTGAACGGCACCACAAAGTCGAGTTCCGCAACATCCTCACAGAAATGGTTCGTGATCTGCCCCATAGGTGTGGTCTCGTGGAACAGCAGCGTGCACCTAAACAAAGCACACACCAAGGAGTTGAACAGGCAACGTGATGCTTTGATTCCAGCGACAGCCATTACAAAGGCAGAGACCATTCCCAGAAGACCTGGCAACCAAACAGAAACACATCCAAGTCACATGTACAGTCCAAAGCAGGAAACTACGTGTCTGAAGCTATGCCTGTGGCTATGTTAAGTTGCCTCCCAACACAATGTAACTAAATCAGAAGATTGTACTGAAAATAGCTCGCATAAGTGACAACAATGAATTAAGAGATAGTGAAACTGGTGATGGTTATGTAGCTACTGGATATATCTACAAGCAAACAACAATTCACACTAAAATGTGTTACAAGAAAACATCAAAAGAAAGGAAACATATATTTAAGAAGACCCCAGTACATTTTAACCTATTGCTTCTAGGAGTTGGTATAACTGAAGGTAGTCCCATGCCTCAAATGGCAAGAGCTGATTTCATCACAACCTCTGACATGTTTTGTCTTTAGTCACAATCAACTATTCTCATATGCTAGACATCACCTTTACAATAAACGGAACTTTTGAAACAAGCTGGCTAAAGAGAGAACAAACATTTGTTGACAAAGACTATTAGCATTTTATAAACTTTTTTTATTAATCTGACATTGCTCATTAGTGACTAATGTGGACAAAGTAAACGACAAGGATGATAAATGGACTTAATGGCTTAGGTTTTTTTCCTGTTAGTGATCAGCTAGAGAGTAAAATACTGATTGCTTTCAAATCAGGTGAATGCTTGATATTTTACCTAACTAAATAAAATGGTGCGAGACGTAGCCCAGTAGTAAAGCACTTGCTTGATGGGTGGTCAGTTTGGGATCGATCCCCGTTGGCGGGCCAATGTAGGCTATTTCTTGTTCCAGCCAGTGCACCACGACTGGTATATCAAAGGCAGTGGTATGTGTTATCCTGTTTGTGGGATGGTGCATACAAGAGATTCCTTGCTACTAATGGAATTTTGTTTGCAGGTTTCCTATCTAAGAATATATGTCAAAATTAACAAAATGTTTGACATCCAATGAATGAATCAATGTGCTCTTATTGTATCGTTAACAAAACAAACTTTTTCAAGATAAAAACACATTTCAATAGAAACTACCGGGCTGGACTTAAGAAACATTTACCATAACCTCGAATGAGGTTTTATGAAAACAGAAGCCCGTAACCTATGGTTAATTTATGTCTCTGTGTTTAAATGAACAAACTTCTGCTTGTATGGTCTTTGTCAACAGTCTGTCATTCATCAGTCTCTTGTGGACATATGTTTTAGTGAACCAATAAAAGTACAAATACCATTTTAAAAAACATTTAAAAATTAACAGATATTTGTCAGTCATCCCCTTATGTGGGATAACATTAAATTGTTCTGTAGTTCTTTTATTTCTATCTTCCAAAAGTGAAATAACATCACTTGCTGGTACAAATAGGCATTTTGTTTTTGTAAAGGTGGTGTAAATATGATTTAGCACCCAAGACATATTCGTAATGAAGAACACCACACCATTGTTTATATAAATGGTGATATTTCTAACAAAATAAAATGTTTTTAATCTTCTTTTACAAGTTGCAGAACAAAAACTTAGAAAAGTAAAAATCATCACTTATGACCAATTATTATTAAATTTGCAATTGAAGACAAAAATATCAGAAGACAGTTAGTGAAAGAAAGAAAAAGAAAGAAATGTTTTATTTAACGACACACTCAACACATTTTATTTACGGTTACCGTATATGGCGTCAGACATAAGGTTAAAAACCACACAGATTTTGAGAGGAAACCTGCTGTCGCCACTTCATGGGCTACTCTTTACGACTGTCAGCAAGGGATCTTATATTTACGCTTTCCACAGACAGGATAGCACACACCATGGCCTTTGTTGAACCAGTTATGGATCACTGGTGGGTGCAAGTGGTTTACACCTACCCACAGTGAAACCTCTCAAAATAGGACCCTCTGTAAACTGGAATTCCCTCAAAATAAGACCCTCTGTAAACTGGAATTCCCTCAAAATAGGACCCTCTGTAAACTGGAATTACCTCAAAACAGGACCCTCTGTAAACTGGAATGCCCTCAAAACCAGACATCCTTTTTTAATAATCAATACAGAACTTAACCTCTCTAAACTGGATACCTCTTAAAATCAGTTGGTCCTAAGGGTGTCCAGTTTAGAGAGATAACTACTAGTATTGCAGGTAAATATAAACTTAATACAAGCAGTACCCTTTCTTTTAGACCAACCATTCCAAATTGCGCCACATTTCCTCAAACCAAAATGCACACCTATTCTCTTTGGCATATTAACTGCTCCATTCCAAATCCCATAGCACCACCACCACCACTGTCTGTCACCGATTTTGGTCGGACTGCTGGTGCTTCCTTGCACCTGCCAGTGTAGGCAGTCCCCCCTCCCCTCCCCCCTTCTGTCCTGGACAGGCGTGAGCTAAAACAGCTTGTTCAGAATGTGCACGTAAAACATTATACCATGACCATAAGTACTAAACTTAGCAACTAATAGCTCAAATGACTGAAAAATATCACAGCGACAGCTGTTTTCGTGCTAAATACAAAAACTACTGAAATAACTATACAACACTGTTAGTCTGGTTACCATAATGCTAAACATTAGCACTGAAAATTAGACACTGAGATGGCAAGATGAGGTGGTAATTAGCGTTATTAAATATGTTATAAAATTATTAAAATGTATAACAACATTTATGGTAATATTTTAAAAAATTTGACGAAAATGGTTACTAAAATTAAAAAAAACACACCACCAAATCCCTTGCTTTAATAATTTATATTTAAAAATCCATTAAAATATTTTCAAAATTAAAAGTCCTCCCCTCACCACACATACACATAGTTCTGTTATTTTAAAAAACACATAATAAAAACAAAAGGACTAAATTAAAATATTTTAAGATTTTAACAAGTTAATGTGTGCAGTTTGTCAATGTAATTGTTTGTACCTTGTGCCAAGCCGAGTACCCCATAAACTGTCAGTCTAAGATGTGTCTGGGAAACCGATGTAGTGTTCGTAGATAGTGCATCGTTGCTCCAGTCGCTCAACCAAACGTTGCTAGAGATACTAGCAGCATTGTTAAGGGCAAAGAACAAGACCACTCCAAAACTCATGTACAGACCAACAGCTCTAAGGTAGGTCAAAAACACTTCAAGCTTTACCTGTAAAATAAATAAATATATACTGTAAACCATGTATATTTGCACAAATTATGTATTAGGGCATTATATTTTTAACCAATATCAATACCAAGAATAAAAACCAATCCTTCCCCCACCCCTCCAACACAGTTGGAGATGTGAATGAAAAGTACTATTTTATATCATTAGAAAGTAATGAAGAAGAAAACAAAAATACAAAAGAAATACATTCTGGATGAGCAAAGTGAACCGCCCATTAACTGTTGTTCACAATAAGTAGATTATATTAAATTGGCTCCACACCTTGAAACGACTATGTACTAACACAAATGGCTTGCTTCCGTTGGTTTAACTATGAAACAAATGCCAACTGCTGCTATTTAACTGATAATTGAAAGCAACTCCGATGTTTTTTGTTTGCAGTGTGTTCTTTAATAGTTACATTGGCCAGATGTATTAATGAATATATGCAATTTAGTGTGTACCTGTCCCATTGCAGTAATATCAAAGACATTTACAAACACCCTGCGTATAACAAATGCCCTGCACATCACACCCATCCCTGATTAACAGTATAATACAACTATGGTATAACATATTGTGAAAAGTGCAAGTGGTTTATGATTGTAATACTTTGTCATGTTGTTTATGTCATAATATATTTTATTCAAATTTTTTTTTAGGGGAATGGAGGGTAAAGAATTGAAATATAAAGGAAGTAAATCCACAGAATAACAAGCATTCCGAGAGAATTGCATTTCCCTAAACAAGCCCAACAAATTTCAATGGCCTGAATTGTTGTTGTACGGGTATATAACATTTATGAGAGGCGATTGTTGTCATACTTCCTACAGCTCTGTCAAAAAGGGTTGAAGTCCCATGAAAGACAAACTCTACATGATAATTGTATTTTAAAATGTTCAGCACAATTTCTTAATGCTTTACAAAACAAATTCTGAAAACATATTACAGCCATGGTTCACAACTGTCAAAAATCGGCAAATTCATATTAAAAGTTAAACTTTTTTTTGTTTAATGATTCCACTTGAGCACCTCGATTAATAAATCATCGGCTATTGGATGTCAAACATTTAGAAATTCGGACATGTTGTCATCAGATGAAACCCGCTACATTTTTCCTAATGCAGCAAAGAATCTTTTACATTCACTTTCCCACATCCCTATTAAAGTCATACTTGATCTATAAATAAATGATAACTATCACAAATGGGCAAACACCAAGAAACTCAAAACTGATCTGTAACTGTACAGTACATGATAAAAAAAAAAAAAAAAAAAATCAGCTCAATATAGCATTTAAAAAAAAGAAAGAAAAAAAAAAAGAGTAAAAACAAAAGGACCCCACCCCACCCCATATGGTTGTAACATCGCCTAATTTCAAGGGTCATAACTCTGAAATTCAAACTTGATCTCTAAAAAGATGAAACCCACTACATTTTTCTTAATGCAGCAAGGGATCTTTTACATTCACTTTCCCACATCCCTATTAAATTCAAACTTGATCTATAAATAAATGATAACTATCACAAATGGGCAAACTCCAAGGCACTCAAAATTTATCTTAACTGTACATGATAAAAAATAAAAAAAAAATAAAAAAAAAATTCAGCTCAATATAGCATTTAAAAAAAAAAAGAAAAAAAAAGTAAAAACAAAAGGACCCCCCCCCCCCAATATGGTTGTAACATCGCCTAAGATCAAGGGTCATAACTCTGAAATTCAAACTTGATGTCTAAAACAATAAAGCAACACACAAAATTTCTGATCAATATCTTGAGACACTGCGTAAAAATGTTTGGAAAACAATATGTGAGACAGACAGATTAACAACCACTGCTCGTAGATCATTCGAGTAGCCACGTGGCAGCAGTATGTTTTCTCCCTCCTTAACTGCAAGTACAATGTTTTGAAGACCCAATATGTGCAACATTCCTTTCATTTGTGATATCTGTGGTCTTTCTTACCCTTCCAGTTATCAAAGTTTCTGTCTTCATCAACTTGTTGTCAGGCTTCTTGCTTTTGTCTGTGCACTTGTCTACTTCCGTCAGTGACAGTGTTTGATCGGTGTGCCCAATTCCGTCTCTAAGAGGTGAAGTGCCATCTTTTCCCTTGTTGCCGGGACCCAACTCCTGAGAGGAGTGACGACTTGGACCGCTGCTCACTGTTCGAACAGACTCCGTGCGATGTCGAAATGTTTCAGAAACTACTGAACGCTGTCTGAAATAAAATAAAATTAGTATTATTATTATAATACAGTGGAATCTGCTTATTTGCATAGGCCCTTTGAATAACATCTCACAATCGCAATTATTTTATTTACCACCTGGGCATAATAATTCCTCTTCACTTTGCGAATTATGCCCTGGTCACACAGTTGGATCAGAGAAGTAGTTCTGGAACATCAGTTCAACATTTTCCAATTTGGTGGGTGGACAGTGCAGATGCTGACTAACATGACCACTTTCCTTCATTTTAGCTTCATTTCCCAGTTGAAAGCCGCAAACCACTCTGTGCTGTTGACATATGATACTGGCAAACCTTTCCACCCCCGGAAACATCGCTGAGTCCTTACTTTTACCAATAACTAACAGCTTTCTTTTGTCAGTCCCAGCCATATTGCACGCCACCAACAATCACTTGATCTATAGCTTTTTTGCTGCTGCTCACTTGATCAGTTTTCCATGTTAGGGTGCCATCTGGTAGTGCTCTGTAGTACAAGCCTGTTTGGTCTGCATTATAGATGTCCTCTGCATTGTAGTTTACTAAAAAATTCTGGAAGTACAGTCTTTGACCAGTTGTCAGCTCCAACGACATCTGCGTCCTTCTACTCTCCATGTAGTTTTTTTTAATAAACAATTGCATTTCTCTTTCCATTGTGACAGCTATCCACTTGTTAGTTTGAAATCATCCACTTTCAAAATTCTTACTAGTTATTTTGCCTTTTCAGTTAAAATTGGCCCCAATACCTGTAAATGTTTCAGTCAGGCATTTGCAAAGCACTCAGAAAGATCCCTCTCAACATACGCAACTTTTCCTGTTCTCTGCTCTTTTCTATCTGGATTAGCATTGCTGTGAAACTGGTTACAAATTTCATTTTTGGTGGATAAATGAGAAACGTAGAGATTGGGAACACCCAGGTTTCTTTGCAATGTCCGTTGGCAATATTTTTTTATGTAACATTTCTACACCTTGATATTTGTTTGCCATATTCGGAAACTTGAAACGTCTTGAAGTGAAAAAATATATATCTATTTGTATCTTAATGTGTAACTATAAGCTTCTTTGTATACAATTTTATTTGAACATTCGATTATCAAAACATCTATTGACTGTTATTGTAAGTAGGGCCTCGATTAGTGACATCAAGCATCATCTCGGCACATGCTAAAACTAAAATTAACAGTTGTACTCGAAGGCATTAATTTACTATATTACTTTAAAAAACACAACAATTAACACATCTCATGAAGGAACCCTGATGTAATACAGTAAAATGATATTTATTTTATTTACAAAACATTGGCTATGACAAAGGACACTAATCAATTCTTGTGTGTGTCTCTGTTTGTCTGTCTGTCCGTCTCTCTGTCTGTCTGTGTCTTTGTCTGTCTCTCTGCGACTCTCTCAACTTTTTTTTCTTTTCCCTACCACCTTTTATATTTGACTGAAGATTTTAAGACTTTTTTTTCAGTGTTTACATGCAAATAACCGACATGTATGCTTAGGTCATTCAATTAAGCGATATTATTTGTACTATTTTAATGCTAACGGTTCTGTGCAACCACATAATATGCAAATAACCAATTAATGCTACAAAACCGACATGCATTTAAGTGGAATCCACTGTAATTAAAACTAATAAATAAATAAAAATTAAAGTGTTTGTACAATGTATTCACAATGTTTTTGTATTTACTTTTTTTTACAGCCTTAACTTGACATACATGTAAACAGCAATGGCCTAAATCGTATAAACTATTACATTTTATACTGCCACATTTTTATAAACAACAAACAGCATGTCTCACTAATAAATAAAGTATTTTATATTTGATATAAAACTTACTTACAATACAAACTGCATTTGTACAAGCATGTAACTCAGACATTTTTTTCAATTTCGACTCAATAGAAACAATAAAAGAAAATTATTATGTATTTTAGTACTGCACAAACCTTTCAATACTTTTGTCTTCAGTTAAATCTATTATAGACCCAAGTTGTGATAGCATTTCTTCTCGTAGACCTAGCTCTGAAAGAAATAACAAATAATTCACTGAAATGTGGTGTGAATCAATATTTGACATAAATGAAAGAATTGGTGATTATTTTCACTGGCTACAGTACTTTGTGGCCTGGCTATAACTGGCATTACACATTAATTACATTGTTTATGAATGTGCTTAATGTAACTGCATCCTGTGGACAAATATTCTCAGAGTACTGGTAAAGCAATACATGTCCACTGCTGGGCCCAACTAACTTTCATATCTCCTAAATTCAAGGGCCATAACTGTGAAAAATGGAATGAATGAATGAATGTTTAACGACACCCCAGCACGAAAAAAATACATCGGCTATTGGGTGTCAAACTATGGTAATGGAAATGAATAAGGTGATGATCAACATCAATAGAAAAATTCAAGATATAAATAAAAACAGTGTAAATACAAATACAAATATCACGGATAATATCACAGTGTAAATACAAATACAAATACAAATATCACAGATACTGACTTTTATTCTAAACCTTAATTTGTGCTGTATTGGCCATTCTCAAAAAGAATGTTACACCCCTGCACCACGGTGAGGTTACAGCATGCACAGGGGTGTGAAAAATGGGTAAATCACCATGAAAGGTAAACTTAATCTATAACAGTACATGCATGACAAAGCTATACACAAAATTTCAGTTAAAATCTTGAGGCATTGAGAAAAAAAAAACATTCTGTGTCTCCTAAATTCAAAGACAATAACTGGGTAAATCGTCATAAAAATGCAATATTTTAACCGGAAGAAATAGATGAGAGGTGGACATGAATGTTTTTCAGGCATGTATGTGTTAATACTATATGTGTTATCAAACATAACAAATGATGTTCTCACCAATGTGTGTGTATAAAAATGGCATTAGCTGTGAAACAATGGGCATATTTTGTTTATAACAGGATTAACTATACTATTGTCAGTGTCTTCATGAATAATTGCTTGTTTGTCGCATGTCAGTCAGTTGTCTCAGAGACATTAAGGAGCATGTGCAGATGTGTTTATTTTAACGAAAATGCCGAAATGTTTTATGACAAATTGTAAACCGAAGGCGAGTGTGTTCTGTATTGTGATTGGTTAATTGCATTCTTTTTCTGGGATCAAATAGACAATAACATCCAGAAAGCTAATGACGTCATTAGAAAATAATGTCATTAACTTGGCACTGATTCTAACAAATGTTTTCCAGTTCTGTCTGACTGAACTCAGCACTGATTCTAACAAATGTTTTCCAGTTCTGTCTAACTGAACTCAGCACTGATTCTAACAAATGTTTTCCAGCTCTGTTTGACTGAACTCAGCACTGATTTTAATGACTGACCTTCCAAGTCTTGCTCTTCTTCATCAGAAGTGGTGTCAATGGTTAAGAAGTTCTTGAGGAAGATGGCGAAGGCCCCTGCGTGAGTCATCAGCTCTGAGTACGACCCAACCTCGGATATTTGACCATCCACCAAGACGATAATCACGTCCACTTGGGGCAGAAAGTTGATACCATGGGTCACCAGAATTCGTGTCTGCAATACATATATTTACACACATTTCTTATGGAGATCTCTTTCTGTTTATAAATGATATGCATATTACAGTAAAACCTTCTTAGAGCCTAGTTTAATAATTTTCAAAAAGTATCTACTATCTGGGAACAATGATTTTCACCACCACCAGTTTAATTATGGTTAAATGGCATTTGACAACAAAGATAATGAGAGAGAAAACCTGCTACTGCCACACAATGGGCTACTCATTCCAATTAGCAGCAAGGGATCTTTTATATTCAGCTACCCACATATACAGGATAGTACACATCAAACCTTTGTTATAATTATACTAGTTGTGAAGCACTGGCTGGAACTAGAACTACCCCTAGCCAGTAGGCCCACTGACGAGGATCGATCCTAGTCACTGGCTGGAACTAGAACTACCCCTGGCTCATAGGCCCACTGACGAGGATCGAT
>JAECMU010113473.1:10931-21016 GCA_016106625.1 Dracogyra subfuscus
GTGTGTGTGTGTGTGTGTGTGTGTGTGTGTGTGTGTGTGTGTGTGTGTGTGTGTGTGTGATCATAGATTGGTTCTTTGCATTTCCACTTTGTGGTAGTAATTGGTGTATCATAGGCATCTTGAAAAGTCTTCTATAAGTTGTGATAATTTTTTTTTTTTTTAAACCAGTGTATTATTTCGCAGATAATGATCGCAGTTATCTCATTTAATACAGATAAATATATTCTGGGTTTTACGTTTACTTTATGAACACACGTCATGTACTAAAGGCATCCAGGAGTAGTCTCGTGTCCCCCGCCTGCTATCGATCCCGATCGGACTGCTGGTGCTCCCTTGCACCTGCCAGTGCAGACGGTCCCTCCTCCCCCAACTTTATGTCTTGGACGAAAGAGCTTGCTCCGCAAGCTCTTGCGCCCACGACAGGCGTGCACTACAACAGCTTGCTCTGATTGTGCACGTTAAACCCTATGACGACACAGTCTCGTGTTGAGCATTTTGTGATATCAAACGCAAAGTTAACGAACACTGCACAGACAGTATTACGTATGTGTAAATGCATGCAGATAACACGCACACAAAAATCTGGTTCCTATAAAATCGGCACTGTATTTGCAACTGTCCATATATCACAACCCTTGACGTACAATACTGATTGGGACAGTGGAACACATTTGCTCCTAACGCAATCGATCCCTCGATCCTTCGCAGCTCAGACGACTGCTTTACCATGAAGCTACATCATCAGCGTCACGGTTTCAACACGATATTTAGGTCTCACTACAGAGTTCACTCCCGAGTTCCTAATTGTGACATATGTTATGGTTCACATATTCACTTCCAGTAATTGGGAAATAATTTTAAAAATTCAAATAATTTGTATTTTCAATGGAAAGCCTTCTGACTGGATTTTGCCCCTGTCAATTTTAAATATTATGCATTGACTTTTAGGATATGATTATATAGTGGAAGATGCGGCCAGTGTGAATAGGTTCTTAAACTACCTGTTCGGATATGTATTACAGCCAGATGCGGCCAATAATCAAAAACGAACAACAAAAACAAACAAGAAAAAAGACAGAAAAAAACGCACAAAAAACGGACACTGAAATGTCATCAAGTTTGGAATGAAAATAAATGCTTTTATAGTATATTTTCACAATGGTGTATGCTGTTAGTGCTAACGAGAACCCGTTTTATTGACAATCTTCATTTGAAGTTGGTCAATTTGGCATAGCTTATAATGACGGAAAACATTAGCGACCGCCATTGCTGAGATATGTGTTATATGTGAACGTGTCGAGTGTCGGTAATATCAGAATGACAATTTGTGTGCGGAAGTTGGACAGGCATATACGAGAAACAAACAATGAAATGTTCCATTGTCTTCTCCATTCGGCAGAGGAACACTCTCCTGATAGCCAACAGCCTGGGGTGCTTGTTTCGGGTGATCGACACCCCTCTGTGGACCACTTCCCTGATTCAGTTTTTGTTAATTGATTGATTGATTGATTGATTGAATGATTGTTTAACGACACCCCAGCACGAAAAGAGTTTTTGTTATGTCCCAACCAGTTCCCCACTATGTGCTTGCGTCGTCATCCTTGTTATTTTATATGGTATATTGTATATTAGAATCAATGCATTTCAGTGATTGCCATGCATGTCAAAATAAATAGCTGACATATAACAAAACAATGGCATTAGGCCCACGTTTAGTCGGCGAATGTGTCGCATATAGTGTGGGTTCCAGAGTGTCCATCATGTATTAATCCAGTGGTTAAGAGCCAGATAACAACCAATCGTTCATTTTGTGGAGAAAGCATGAAGCTTTGCACATGTATAGTAGACCTCCATACCTTTCATTTTCGATCGGCCATTTTGGATTTCAATATGGTCGCCATCCGGTGTATATTCTCAACAGCTTCAACATTAGGGCAGGTACAGACATATTTTTGATTACTACCCATGTTGTCGTGGTCATAGAATCATATGATACCATTTATGACTTCCTGTAATGTCCGCCATCATGAATTTTAAGATGGCCACCATCTGAACCCTATTTTCTTTCATATCATTCAGAACATTGCAGATACAAACACACTTTCAACTCCTATTCCTATGCGTTAATGCTATCAGATCATTTATGAAGGTCAATATTACGAAAAGGATTGTGTAGTTTGAGAACCTCAATGATGTAAAGGTATATTCACCACAATCCCAATGCTATTACAGCCAAAGATTCATTCCATGGGTCTGCCCACTCTTTGTGCCAGCATCCGACCGAAGACAATTCTGGGGAAGAGCGTAGAAGGATATCCCTTTCAGACAAAGGTTAAGCCAAACGGATTTCCCAGCTGCCTCCAGCCTACACAACAGTTGTCCCAGCCCAACTCTTGTCAAATAATGTCCTTGTTCCTGCTTCCTATGAAGCCACCTACCGATGGCTGGGTGGAAGACCGAAAATCAGAGAATGCTTGTTTGGAAAAACAGATTGAACTATGCGGAGATAATGATTTTGGAGACAATGACTGGATTTCATGGGCTGCCTGTCATGCAGCTAGCCATCGGGAATCACGTAGGCCGACAAGAGAAACTGCTCTTCTGCGATTATTCCGAGAGAAGTCGAACACTCGCATAATGAAGACCAATGCAGCTGCAATAGGTCTTCTCAACCCTGGTCAGATTCCAGTTCTCACCCTTGACCAACCACTCTATGCGATTGCCAAACAGGTCCAGTGGAAATATCCTTCAATGTTTGGGGAGGACAAGTATGTAATGATACTGCCCTTAAGACAATTGGAGACTTGTTAAGATAGAAGCAGATGGGTAGATGCGTTGACCTAGGCTAACATAGCTAGTGCAGGAACAGCTGAAACTGTTCTGCCTGCATCTCACCTTACAAAGACAAGGCGAGCTCATCAGGTTACAGCTGCTGCTCTATATCAGTTACAGCAAACAGCATATTTTGCATACAAACACTCGGAAAGTCATGAGAACGAGTCTATGGATTTCCCAGAGTGGTGTTCACTGGAGTCAATGACGCACCCACAGTTTTAATACTGATCAACCGTGCTTGGCTTCGAGCTCACCATCCTGCAGTTTGTTCACTTTCTCCGACAGTCCAACTTTGGCTTATACACCGCATCAATGGCACAGTTGGCACCCTGGGTTTTTGCATTGTGACCATACTAAGTATGCCCGCTGGTTACCCATCCATATTCGTGATAAGATGACATTTGAAGACAAATGCCCTGATGTTCATTCCGAATTTCAAAGAGGTGCTTTCACAGCTAAGAAAATGACTCGACCATTCGCTGCAGGTGGATGGTAGCTGAAATTGCACGGATGGTGTCTGAATTTGAGAGTGGGTTTGGTTAAAAAACCAAATGATCCCGGACGGCACCACGAACAGACGAAAAGCACCCAGGAGCAGTTTGCCAATAATGTACGACTATTGAACAGATGGGCAACCCTTCCACAGAGAATAGCAAAGATTTACTGAATTTGAATTCAAAGCTTATAATGCCGGTCAGGAAAATAGAGGATCTAGGGAAATCTCAATAGGGTTCTCACATTGAGGATCGCCTCAGAACACGTTAAAAATGTATCAATGCCACATTGAAAAAAATTGCCCCTGTTCAGCAGGCCAGGTACGGAGAAAAGTAAGATCACGGGAAAGGTGTCTGAATTGAAGAATGACCAGGCCCTATTTTCAAGATTATACATTGCAAGCTAACGACGAGAAGGGGACCTTGTTGAATTCTTTCGTCACGAAAACCAACCTGCACCACCATCTCTTTCTGATAAAGGATACATTAGACAAGGGATAAAATACCATCTCCTCGTGTGGAATGTGTATCTAGACGACAGCAGTCTCAAGGCGTACACTGGAGAAAGCCGAGGTGAAGGTACACGACGACGTGTTGCTTCGGATACAAGGGTACCAGGCAATTGGTCAGGTTTTTCCAGCAATGATGAGAACAAGAAAGGAAGGAACTGTTTGCGTTTCTAGCTTACAAATGTGCTGAATGTAATTTCGAAGACAATGTCATCATATCGACCACTGGTCAAACTGATGTTTGTTCTGGCAAGGATATAAACATTCAGGGACTCAAGCCATGTACACAAGAGGAGGCTGATACCCGAATTGTATTGCACGTCAGGGATCCTGCTCACTGTGGACATGGAACGGTCTTGATTTGAAGTGGACTGGACTCCAGGAAATGTGGCTGGCCTTTAGAACTGGTTAGAAGTTCCGATGGATTGCGATACATGAAATTGCAGCTCACCGTGGTCCAGCTAAATCCAAAGAGCTGTCCGTTTTTCATCCTTTCACCGGGTGTGACATCGTGTCCTTCTTTTCAAACCATGAAAAAGCATGGTAAACGTGGCAGAGTTACCATGAGGTAACAGAAACATTTGTAAAGCTGTCATTGCAGCCTGATGATGTCACCAGTGACTTCATTACTATGCTTGAGCGCTTCGTGGTTCTTTTGTACATGCGTATTGGATAGATGAGGCTAGGATGTACTTATTAACAAAACCATTCAGAGAAATCGAGAACATTCCACCAACGGCAGCTGCCTTAAAGGAGCACACACAATGCGGGCAGTTTGTCAAGCAGGATACATCTGGGGCAAGCCCTGACTGGCGAGCCAACAGTTTCCTCCCCCACTGATTGGGGTTGCAAGAAGCAGGATGTTCTTTGGGAAACCATATGGACAAAACGACAAGGGGCAGCCAAGGCCTGTTATGAATTGCTATGCTGCCACTGCAAGTTGGCTTATAAAGGACATTGCAAGTGTTTCAAAGCTAACTTGTGGTGTACAACACTTTGCAGTTGTGATGGTCAGTGTTTCGAAGACTAGGCATTCTTTGCAGGGCATAATTGCAGATGACTTTGTTTTTCTGTGGCGTGGGAAAAAGTATTGATTATGATCATACTGATTTTGATGCAAGTGAGATGAGGACAAACGAAATGCAACGGGTGTCCGTTGTTGAATTGTCTTGAAAATCTGCACTTGCTTCGTCATCGTGGATAATGTGCTTAACATAAGAATTTAAACCCCTGTTGAACGTATGTTGGTGTACGCTATATTTTGGAAAATATCGTGACTAAACAGTTGACCACAATGGCAGCCATATTGGATTCCAAGATGGCAGAGATTGATACAGATTGTCCAGGTTGTCAACTGATACAAGATCATTGAAAGTTCATCGTAATCATTGAAAGTATGAATCATTTAACATGTCAGTCTTAAAACACTTTTAACAAAAATAAGGTCCAGATGGCGGCCATCTTGAAATTATAGGCTTTCATAATTGATCTCATGTTATATTACGAGCATGAAATCACAGGTGTAGGAGTTGAAAGTAGTTTTGTTTCTGCAATAACTGCAAAGATATGAAAAAATAGGGTTCATGTGGTGGCCATCTTGAAATCTAAGATGGGATACAGGAAGTTGTAAATGGTCTCATATGATTCTTTGACTAGGAACACATGGGGGTAGCCATTTAAAATATGTCTGTACCTGCTCTAATATTGAAGATATTGAGGGAATTATACACCGGATAATGGCCATATTAAAATCCAAGATGGCCGCCAACAGGGGCCTTTTCTGAGATGGGTCCTAATCGAAACTTAATTATGTTGGGATGTACTACCCACCTGCGACGTTTCATGCTTTCCCCAACAAGTGAACGATTGTCCCCCTTACCCGCTGGACTATATCTGGTTTTGTTTATCACTATGTATTGTCCGTATCTTGCTTCTGCTAGGTTCAAGATGTTTTTTCGTTATGAGAAAGAAATACGTTTTTTTTCTCTAAAATTCTTGTGTGACGTTCATATAGTATTTCAATTGGCGATATTCTAACATGTTTGAAAGCGACTGGGTTTCATATGTTGTTTACGTCTTTTTTCAGTTTATTAGTAAACAGTTACCATACAATGGAATTAAACAATCCGTATCTAGCCATCCTTCCCTCTCTCGCCCTATCTCCTCCGCCATACATATCTCCCTTCTGCCCTATCTTCCCTCCCTCCCTCACTCTCTGTCTTGCTGTCCATGTTCTTTAACTAGCAGCAAAGTCTAGTCAAAGGACACGCACTTTGCCCATTTTGGCTGTATCTGGCTCGTGTTTTCAAATCCATGCTGAGAACACTTGGTGATGTTTGATGTATAACACTGTGAGGTCCCATAAATGTCGGGAATCGAACTAAAGGTACCTCGCTGAAATCACATGTTGATCAACTTAATGTTAAAACCAATCCATCTGTTGAAATTAATGCTGCCGGGATCTATCTGGGCTATTTCTCGTTCCAGCCAGTACATCACGACTGGTATATCAAAGGCCGTTGTATGTACTACCCTGTCTGTGGGATGGTGCATATAAAAGATCCCTTACTGCTGATCGAAAAAGAGTAGCCAATGAAGTGACGACAGCGGGTTACCTCTCTCAATATCTGTGTTGTCCTTAACATAATGCCATACCATACGTCTGATGCTATATAATCGTAAATACAATGTATTGAGTATGTCGTTAAATATAACATTTCCTCCGTTTCGTTCTAGTCCCAGTACAGTACATAGCGACCTGTTTGTTGTCAATCTGCTTCACAGAGGGCGCTCTAGCTGTAATGTCACATAATAATAATTATAAAGATAAATCTTCTAGAATCGCTCCTGTGGTCATTTGTTATTCACGGGTTTTCATCACTGAAGTCCCGCTGTTGTTTCGACGACAGTCTTGGATCGACCAAATCTACAGACATCAAACACAAAACGACTCACGCTTCTGGGGCAATTTGCGATTTGTCAATAACGCGATTATCAAATACCGAAGACTCATTACCAAACTAATTTGAAATGACATACTCATTTTCATGACATTGATGTTTCATTTTTGGCTGTTGTCGAATCATCTGCTATCTTCATCATATCGATATGTGCGTTGAGGTGCATGCAGCTCCACTGTTCTTGACTGTAATAAATAATGCAATGCAGATGAGATAGTTGATCATAAAAAAATAGATAAATATAAAAACAAAACAAGAAACAAACAAAAATTGGGGAAAAAGAAACAGAAAAGTAAAAAGATGAAGCTGTAAGATTTTTATTTTAAAGGGACATTCCCGAGTTTTCTGCATTCTAAGATGTTTGTGACTAATAAAATAATTATTACGATTAAACTTACATATTAAATATATTTTCGTGTTTAGAATTTCATTCTCTATATATTCAATGTGTAAGAAGCCCAAACTAGAATTTGTATATTTAATGTGTTTCTGGTCTTAGTATTTAGGCCTATAAGAAGCCCAAACTGGATTTCGTCTCCAAATAATTTCGTACGTACGAAAAAATATTGTTTAGGAAATAAAATAAAAATTAACCTTGTACAAATATTACAACTATCAGAAACACGTTTTATATACAGCCACTAATATTTAAACAAGAAATATGTATTAATACGTAAGATTAATTGTATAAATATTTTATTATTCGATAACATCTTAAAACATTGCAGCAAACTCAGGAATGTCCCTTTAATTCGCGATGTTTTTTATTGGAAAATAACGAAATAATTAGTAATAGTTATACCCACACGTTACGAGCTGTATCGGTCATTATCCCTCCAGGTTTGCTTGTGAGGCCTCCGATGCGTGGGCTGATAATTAAAGCTAGTTCCCTTAAAGACACCCAAGATAATATATTTGTTAATAACGTTAATTTTCTAAGCCATATTAATAAAAAACAGCCAGGAAAGTTAAAACGTTAACATGTTAACTAACTCTTTGGTACCTCTTCAGAATTGAACTTTCCAACAATAAATGCATTTACCATGACCATACATAAAATGTCATTTTGAAGTCGAGTCCATATAACATGTATAATAATATGCCGGACGGACAGCCGTGTTGACTTTGACTCCCAATTATTTACTGACAGATGATGTGTGTGCTTCCTCTCCATCAAACGGGTCATGAAGTCATGAACTGAAATACTTATTAATTACGGACGACGTACGGTCATACACCAGGCCACTTTCAGTATGTCTTGGTGCTACGAGCTGAGCATAATAAGCATGTTCCTACAATTAGTGGAATCGTTCTTTGCCGACATAGCGGGTTTTACACGACCATGGTATACATTTAGTTCGCAGCATTAACTCCATGTAGAAGTAGATGACACGTTTGCTAATGACACTGGTCGTTTAATTTTCGGCCGCGCCATTAAAAACCACAAGAAGTCACCAGCATATAAATTAGCAGTCGATTAAGGTAGCCTATCGATGTATAGTTCTTAAACAGAGTTCGTAAAAATCGTACAAAGTCAGTCAGGTCAGGTCAGGTAAAGTCATACCTGCTTCACATGGACACATCCACCCAAGGTCCGGGCAAATCAAAATTGGTAGCGCTCGCGTAGGGACGACACGTAGCCCAGTGGTAAATCGTTCGCTTGATGCGCGATCGGTCTCGGATTGATCCCCGTCGGTGGGCCCATTGGGCTATTTCTCGCTCAGGCCAGTCCACCACGACTTGTATGTCAAAGGCAGTGGTATGTATTATCCTGTCTGTGGGATGGTGCATATAATAGCTCCCTTGCTGCTAATCGAAAAGAGTAGCCCATCAAGTGGCGACAGCAGGTGTCCTATCTCAATATATGTGTGGTCTTAACCATATGTCCGACACCATATAACCGTAAATGAAATGTGTTGAGTGCGTTGTTAAATAAAACGTTTCTTTCTTGGTAGCGCTCGCTGTGAGAAATGAGGGACGTTGCCTAACAGTATATACAACCCCTTCGACCGCGAAGCGTTGCTCGCTTACAAATACGTAAAGGGACATTCCTGAGTTTGCTGCAATATTTTAAGATGTTATCGACTAATAAAATATTTCTACGATTAAACTTCCATATTAAATATATTTTCTTGTTTAGAATATTAGTGGCTGTATAATAAACGTGTTTTTGATCGTTCTAATATTTATACTAAGTTCCATTTTCATTTTATTTCCTAAAAAATATTTTTTATTTACAAAATTATTTGAAGACGAAATCCAGTTTAGGCTTCTTACTAACATTAAAAGAACCAGAAACACATTGAATAAACAGACACTGATATTCTAAACAAGAAAATAAATTTAATATGTAAGTTTAATAGTAGAAATATTTTATTAGTTGAAAATATCTTACAATGCATCAAACTCTGGAACGTCCCTTTAAAGGTTTTTATAACTCATTAAATACATTTTACTGCATAAAATATCACTGGCTGTATATTAAAGGTGTCTTATATATTCCTACGCACGACATTATCGGGGAAACAAATTCAGATTAGGCTATTAGTACGACTATTAGCACGACCAGAAACACATATATGTAGACACTATGAAATGTAAATGACGGGCTGATGGTGATGGAATATGTCTGAAGTAAAGATGAGCCGCAGCGACACCTTTTATGGGCAGTGTTGTGTTATGTATTGTGGATGATGATTGTTAGATGCCTGGAGCCGACGTCTGACTCCTACAGAGTCGAATCATGTAAATGTATACTAGAAATCTTCACCTTGTAACTGGCCTTTGCTGTTATGAATTTCGTTATGATATATATTTGCATTACATGAAATAAATTACATTGAATTTCTATGTTATATGTATCTAGCGTTATTTAAGATAAAATAGTATAATGTATTTCCTATGCAGGTCAGCATATAAAGCCTACAGTCAATACCAATAATGCAAATGTTTTCGTTTTTGTTTGACAAGTTTTTTCACCAAGGATTCCTGTTTTATCAGGACCGACAACGTAACAGTTAAAATACCCTGTTATTTTATTATTACACTTCAACCTGATTTTCACCCTAAAGCCTGTTTTCGATACACGTCGGCGACCTACACAGATCGATGCAGACCAAAAGCATTGTATGGTTCCCGTCGAACTGCGACTGTAGCAGACCTGATATACAGCCAGCGCCATGTCTGTCCACATCTGCGACTGTAGTAGACCTGATATACAGCCAGCGCCAGGTCTGTCCACATCTGCGACTGTAGTAGACCTGATATACAGCCAGCGCCAGGTCTGT
>JAECMU010113488.1:0-49386 GCA_016106625.1 Dracogyra subfuscus
CACATAGAAACAACACACATAATATTCAAGACTCCTATTAAAAGCAGTTTAGTGGATTTGTCACATTTGAATACTTTTCCATATTCAAAACTATTTATTAAAGGTGGGGTTTTTTAAAGCAAAGTTAAATGATATTGGTCTTTTTATAGTTTTTTTATTTGTGAAAATATAAAATGTTGGGCAAAGAAGGTGTATGGTCATGTAATCATCTTATTTTTATCATCAGATTGTGAATCTCATTTCTTGAACAGAGATATAGTTCTGTTTCATTTTGTACTGTAATATTTGTGATGATATCTGCAAACACTGCAATATAACATTTAATAGTTTCAAATTAATATGAAACTAACATTGATGTTCATGTGTCAAACACATGTTCCTTACATGTTATTATCGTAATAGTTTCTGCAAGGATCGAGTAAGCCAAAGAGCAGCTTTACCAATCTGATATAATGTTTCTCCCATTAATGACAGACGGTTCATACAGATTCCCACAAGTCCTGGCTTCAAGACCCAGGATTGCTGCACCTGTATTTATATGTCTACATATTTATCATATTTGCCCATTGCCAGAGAAACTGAATCTTGGAGATAACCACATCAGTTTGTGAAAAATGTCAAATACACAAACAGACTTTGATGATTAAAGACATGATTTCCACAACTGTTTACAGCCGGCCATCCCAAATGACATCTGTTTTTCAACAAATGTCAAAAGTCTCTTTTGTACTTATTATGCGCATTTCTTGACTGTTTACTGGGTTCATTTTGCATAACGTATATATATCGGCATTTCCAGTGTCATTTCTACATGTTTGCAGTGTGTTATATATACATTATACTGTTGGAGATGAAGAACTGTTTTGTACAGCTCTGTTGGTTATGAGAAGTTGACAAGTGAAGATCACATCTTGTATGATGAAGAGATGCCAGTGATATTAGTGCAAGAATGTCCTGGTTCACCAGCTATAGCATACACAGTGTAGTTAGCGTATAATTGTATGACATGTTTTTCTCAATATTGGCATAACTGTGCTATGGTTTGCTTCATGTGGTAATATTCATAATTTGAGTCAAGATTAGCATAACTCTGCTATGGTTTACTTCATGTGGTAATATTCATAATTTGAGTCAAGATTAGCATAACTCTGCTATGGTTTGCTTCATGTGGTAATATTCATAATTTGAGTCAAGATTAGCATAACTCTGCTATGGTTTACTTCATGTGGTAATATTCATAAGTAGGCCCATCTTAAAAAGTGTGCTGGTATTACTATTATCTGTAAATACAAACAAAGCGGGCAACATAGCCCAGTGGTACAGTGCCCGCCTGATGCTCGGTCAGTCTAGGATCGATCCCCATCAGCTAACCACTGGGGGTTTTCTCGACATAACCATAATTATGTCCGACGCCGATATAACCATAATTATAATGTGTTGAGTGCATCGTTAAAAAAATAAAATAAAAAATACAAACAAAAAAACTTGTGTTTTTTAAGCAATCATATCTTTCCTCATTGCACTGCCTTGTGAAAGTTGGAAAGCAAGTTATAGTTCTTAATTTACCAGCAAGCTTTACCAGGTATACAGTAAAGGCCATGTGATGTGAAGGTACATGTACTTCTGTTAGAAAATCCCTATAACAGATCCCTCACCGTGTTTCAGTGGTGATGGCAGCAGGTTTTTTCTAACTATTTAGACAAACAATCATAGTTTAAAATTTGCTGACATTAGACAAATATTCTAACAAAAAATCCTCTTTTTTTACCATATCATTGATCAAATTGACATTTAAACAAAATGTTAAAATATCCTGAACAAACATCATTTTCCTTTCCTCCCTGTCATGTTGGATACTAATATTTAGACAATCCAAGAATTGATAAATTCTTCTGAATACGATATGAATATGGACTTTATGTGGGGGTTTTGTAAAGAATATCAAAACATTTGATAAGGTTGTAAACAGTTGGCTTGAATAACTAGATTATACGCAAGAATAACTTGTTCAAGTATTGGACACGTACAGTAGCTCTAATGATGTATGGTTTGTACCAGTTCCTTTGAAACAAATGTAAACAAGAATTCACTGATGTCATCAAATCCTTGCTAAACAGAATTTAGTCACAGGAGTAGGAAGAATAATTTTTCTGTTTTGACACAAGAGTCCCACTTGTTTGTTAAATGTGAATTTGCCTAATTTTGCCCGAAATTTGATAATGTTCCTAGTAAGAAGAGTAAATGGAGAAACAGTTTAAGTGATGTGTTTTGCTCTGATAAGGCAGGTCTGCCAGTTAGACTTGTTATTAGAAGGAACTGCTTGGGGCTGGCCAGATCTCTGCCATTGATTGTCCCTCCCATCTTTCACCTGTGTCAGAACCTGAGCATTACAGTAGATGACTGGGGCTGATAATTCACAGCTCCTCTTTCATTCACACACAGTCTGTCACTCCCAAACAGGCGCAACCCATTGGAAAGATGCAGGCTTGTTTAAGGGAGGTTTCATGATAAAAAATGTAGAGAAGAGATATATGTTGGCTTATCCTGCCAATTTGTTGATTTTTTTTTTTTTAACATGGTGATCGAGACCAGTTTGCAACATCTGTTGTGGGTTTTTGTGGGTTTTTTTTAATGAACTCTACAATAACTAAAGTTGTTTATAATACCATTTGTAGACAGGTATCATTGGGTTTGAATTGTCAGTGGAATAGATCTAAGATTTGTTGAAATGATCACAGTAAGATGGAAGAATGATGAAAAATGTTATTTTATTTACTTGCTGCATGAATTTTGATATTTGTAATGCAGATATAGTCAGATTGTTTGTGTGTGTGTGAATATTTGAAACAAATGAATGTCACTTTATAATAATTAATTATTAAACATATCTCAGAAAAATATCCCACTCAGTGAAAGCCCAGTAAATCATGAGCTTAAATAGCTGTTAAATATTTTACGTACATTTATTGCTTTGCAAATGCTGTTCAACATTTAAAGTCAAGCTACATAAATAACATCCATTGTAATGATCTCTGAACAATTTACAGCTAAAGAGATAACAGTATTTTTTATCTAATTATTGTTTTAAAGTTGTGGCCATGCTTCCTGACATAGCTAAAACCATCAACATTGCTGACAACTGGTATAAGGACCCCAGCACTGACTACAGCTAAACAGACAGGATGAAAACTAGTTTATGTAATTAAGACCATGAATAAAGTGAAACCAACAAGACAAAAACTAGTTTATCTGTGATTAAGATCTTGAGCAGTTTCACAATGCTCGTTCATGACAGTAATAAAAGCAGGACCCTGGTAAGGTTTGATGAAAGACATGGATAATTTTACTTAATGTGCCCATCTCATGCTAGCCGATCTACCAAGTACGGAAACCAAGGGTTAATTACAGTGATTTGCTATCAGGCGATCATGCCGAATTGAACAGAATTCATCTGGTTACATGAAGGATGATGTAGGCGATAATAGCTGGGTACGGCTTCTGGAAATCTTTTGATTATACACTCCCGTTCACGATTAAGTCAGGTTGGTGCCACTTAAGGAACTGGTTGTTTATCAAGCCAAGTTAGATTTGTGTGCTGTGAGGAACCCTATCAGCCATAAATACAGTGGTAAAGAATTGCTCTTGTTTTGTTAACCCTTTGTGTGCTAGACATGCAAGTTTAGCGCAGCTCCTGTAGAAGATAGTTTTTCATTATTTTTTTCAGAATATATCTCTTCTAGGTTCCACTAATCTGAATCAGTTCCCATTGTCAGTATATGTTAACATCTTGTAATAAAAGTGATATAAGCAGTGTGTGAACTTGCCCAGGCAGGAGACTTGTGTTTAAGTTGTCTGCATGAACATAAAATGTCACTTTGCATAGAAGATTTAATCAATAATTTTTTTAGAAACAAATATTTGCAATTCGATTTTTAAACAATTGTACCCTATACTAATTTCAACCACTAGTGCACTCTACATACAGAATACTTAATAATATAGTATATTAATTCATTGGAAATTGGGAAAGGCTAGTATTTGCAGAAATTAAGACTTAAGTGTCACACATTACTATGCCTATAAGAACCACAGCTGCTTTTTCTTTGTCAATATATTGAAGGTGTATCTTGGACTTTGACACATGACTCTATGCTTTAATACAGTACAGTATTCAATGCTAGTTAATTAAATGTTCATTGTTCAATGCTGAAAAAATATCCAATGCAGAACTACAAAAAATAGTCATTGAGCATTTAAAAATATGTTGTAATAAAAAGGCCTTAATAATCAATTGATGCATAGGAATTTGTAATCCTTTGATGTTTTTATTGTGCAAACATTTTGAAATTAAAATAAATATGTCTGGCAAGTTGAGCTAACCTGACTGGCACACACCACTTACGGAGATTGATTGGTGCGCCAAAGACTGAAAGAAGTGAAGAACGTTAGGTTTGTTTTTCTTGGGAATATTCTGTACATGCACCATTAGCTGTGCTACAAATGTGGGGCTGTAGGGCACCAGTCTAAGTAGACCAGTCTGTTTAGGTCTTCTAAAACAGCCAACAACTCAACTCAACTCCCACACATCACTGCCAAACTGTTGGCACAACCTCCAGTGTGTTATCACGGCCACAGATCTGGGAATGAGCAATTACAGTTATTGTTTGTGTAAGAGCATATTTTCACATGATTGGAATTGACTGCCAGTCCCACACAACTGATTTACAAGAGGAGATAGCAGTAGAAATATGACCTCCGCTACTTGGCTATTGATACACAGCCATGTAGAAGAGGGGCTTCCTGAACAAGAACAACATGTTTGAATAATGAGGTGGTTAGTTTTACACTGATTGCTCTCAATGAATTGCAGTCATGGTGGTAATGCCACTGTCACTGTTAAAGAGGAGCCCAGTAGAGTTATAAAGCATGCTCTGTATCTGTACTGAAGTACTGATAAAGTCTACCATTTACTTTCTCTGACTACATAATCAGGATGCCCTGCTGGTGGGTGGCCTTTGTAAATAACCCACTGTCATTACCATTACAAAGCAGAATAAAAAAACTGAAGTTTACTATCCTGCTATGGTATTGACAATAGGTTATTTCCAGCCTAATTTTGTGGTATTTTGTTCTGCGATGGTGTTGACAATAGGTTATTTTCAGTCAGAAAATGGTGATGATTATGAAACTTCTGGCTCTGGGAATATAAAACAAAACAAGAGCTATCACAAATGTTGGAGATGTTAGATGATGATATGGCAATGCCATGCTAACTGTATGCAGACTTCACTCAAATGTGGACTTTAATAAACACAAGTTCATGTTATACTTAGAAAATTCATACTTTATTGCATACAACAACTATACATGGTTTGAACTAAATTAAATAATAGTTATCAAAAGCACAACACATGTCATGACATTGTTTCATTTTGAAACTCCTCTTGAGTTATATCATTTCTGCATTTACAAAAGTGATGACAATACATTCACCAAAATAATTTTAATTATAATTTTGTAATGTATAAAATATTTATGTAAAACATTTTTCTGATACAGGTCTGTAAAACTTTTACCATTGATTTTAGCCACATATGCAGGATTTAAAAAAACAACGTTTGTTGTCTTAAAATAGAATTTAAAGGTCCTTGACAGGTATGTGAATAGGAAAAGTTTAACTTTGTTTTTTGTATTCTGTAATATATATTGTTTTGAAAAAAATTAAGGGGGATGGGTGGACCCCTTTGACCCCACTTTAAATCTGCACATGGATTTCGTTTTTGTCCTGTTAAACTGCACATTGAGGAAAGATGTGTGTTTGTGTGTGTGATATATTATATGGTAAAATGCACATACATCATGTATTACATGTACCCCTAATAAAAGTTTATGAAAGTTTATTTTATTTATTGTAATGTTTCCTTTTATCGCCTACAGGTTACTATCCAGGCTTTGATCCCGGTTCCCAGGAGTCGAAAGCTTTGAGCACGATGCAGCCCATTCCACAAGTGTTTAAAGTAGGGGAGACGATCCAGTCCTTGGTTCCCCCCAAATCCTTCTGGATCAGCCAGATCCGGCGTAGTGCTGACGGCTTTGTCACCTTCAACTTCACCATGTCGGGGTCTTCCATCATTGGGGTGTACGGCCGCCAGAACACCCCGCCCACTCACATACAGTACGAGTTCCTCACCATATTTGAAGGCAGTCGCATCAGGCGGCGCTCTCGAAGAGCTGTCACACCTGTAAGTGTTCAGTATAATTTTGTCAGCATCCTTAAAAGTCAAATAAAGTTCTTCTTTGGATAACAGGCATATATATGTTGACTAGTTATACATTACTTAATTATATAATGTAGGGACAGGTCATTACATAGGCTTCACTTGTTGATCAGTCCTATCTGTTAATGTTTACAGAAATAAATGTTTAAGTATTGTGTATATTACAGCTGCAGTCTTGCTTCATCTTATTACAACATTATATGCTTGTACAAAATACACTTTTAATAAACATAAGCAGTATCAATAGTTATCACCAGCTGCCGCCATAGAACATATTTTGTTTCATTTTCTTACACACCCATTGGTAAGAACATCATTTGCTGCATTAACAAAATGTTGCAAGTTTCCTCTGATGACTATAAGTCATAATGACCAAATGTTTGACGTCCAATAGCCAATGATTAATTAACCAATGTGCTCTAGTGGTGTTGTTAAACAAAACAAAAATTAACACATGTAGTATTCTCTATGTAATACAAAAAAGTGTGTTAGTTGCTAGTCTTAATAAAGGCAGTTACTCATCACTTCCAGTTCTGTATTGACCTTCATCCCGAACCAGACTCATATACATTAAAATGAATTGTGACTTGTTTCAATGCAAAGGTCTAAATCAGTGATCCAAGAACTTATTTCTGTTATTTACACCAAAAGGATGAGTTTCATGTAATACTGGTTTATGGTCTTGTTTCTAACAACATTTGGCAATTTTCTGCTTAGCCTAGTGAAAATTATCTTCTTATCTGAAAACGAAGTCAGATGGAATAACTGTTGTTCACATTTTCAGCCTCTTGGGTTAATGTTACTCTTTAAATTTATAACATTGGCATTGCCAGTAAAGGCACTGACCTTAGTTATTAGAGATTGTAAAATATTTTCTGATTATAATTTTTTTAATTGTTAAAGTACACAGTATAACTTCTAGATTAAATACTCAATTTAGGAAAATTCAATGTTTTTCTGGTCATGTTTATGTTCATAGTCAGTCAAAATGCATTTTATGACATGGACTTGGGAGACATGGTTCAGTGACTTTAAATTAACTTTAAAATGAGTCAAAACAGTTTTTATCCAAAAAAAAGAAAGAAAGAAAGAAAGGTTTTATTTAACAACACAACACATTTTATTTATGTGTTTTTTTGGCGTCAGACATATGGTTAAGGACCACACAGATTTTGAGAGGAAACCCTCTGTCACCACTTTATGGGCTACTCTTATGTCAATTAACAGCAAGGGATCTTTTATTTACGCTTTCCACAGGCAGGTTAACACAAACCATGGCCTTTGTTGAACCAGTTATGGATCACTGGTCGGTGCAAGTGGTTTACACCTACCCATTGAGCCTTGTGGAGCATTCACTCAGGGTTTGGAGTCGGTATCTGGATTAAAACTTCCATGCCTCGACTGGGATCCGAACCCAGTACCTGCCAGCCTGCAGACCGATGGCCTAACCACGATGCCACTGAAGCCGGTAGTTTTGATCCAGACTAATATTTAAAATGTTTGATATAATTCTTTTTATCTTGATGTTTTTAATTGATGTTAGTTATTATTTGTTTCAGGTTAAATCTAACATGGTGAAGTTCCTGACATCCGGTGACTGGTATTTGGGTGTTTACAATGACAACACAGAACCACAAATGATCAGTCTTACTGCTAACCCCATTAGTAAGTCAGCTAAGTCATCTTTCAGTTACATGTAATATGTCATGGTTCAAAGAGTGGCTTGGGTGTGTGGTGTGTGTGAGGAAGGAAGGAAATGTTTTATTTAACAATGCACTCAACACACTTTATTTATGGTTATATGGCATAGGACATATGGTGAAGTACCGTATAAATATTGAGGGAGGAAAGCTGCTGGACTACTTTTTTCTATTAGCAGCAAGGGATCTTTTATATGCACCATCCCATAGACAGGATAGCACATACCACAGTCGTGGTGCACTGGCTGGAATGAAAAATAGCCCAATAAGCCAACCGACGGCGATTGATCTCAAACCGAGTGCTATACCACTGGGCAACGTCTCGCCCTTTAGTGTGTGTGAGAGAAAGAAAGAAAGCCAGATGAAAATGTCTGTACACATGTAGTCAGTCTGTCTGTTATGCAAGATAAATACTGTCATACATGAATATGTATATCCATGAATATGTGAATAAATATTTAGTAATTGATGTATTACCACCATCAAATTAGATATTTATTTTTATATCTAACTATTTGCATTCATTTCACATGTGGCTCTATAATTGACGTGTTAATCCTTGTGACGTTCCTTATTACAGATATGGAGAATGGCTGCCCAAACAACTGCAATGGTAATGGAAAATGTGTTGACAAGCAGTGCCAGTGTTTTCCTGGTAGTGTGGGCTGGGATTGTTCACAGAGTGAGTTGCATTGATTATCATTTCTTCATATCATGTAACCATGTGTCTTTTTTTCCCCCTCAACCTAACTAGTACCTATGATGGTTATAATAGCTGCCATATATGCTTTTTAGGTTTTGAAAAAGTCCTTGTATGCAGTGCCTATTATATATATATATATTTATCATATAATATCTTACATTTTCAGTGCAATCAAAGTATGTGATATTTTTCAGATCACATACTTTAAGAATTTGATAACTTTGCAAATTAGATGTAAATTAGTCGAGGTCTCGTCACTAGGTTTATTGACATTTAAGCAAACGTACTTAGGTGACACTCCATGATTGGCATATGCCTTCATAGTCATCGAATAAAACCATTTCAATGGCAATTTGACACTGAAAACTGTCCAGCATTCGGAAAACAAAAATGTTAGGCATAACTTTATTTTGATGTAAGGACATCCAAAATGACATCATTCGAGGTTGACGTCATTGCCATTCAAAAATACACCGCACCACATATTCTTACGTCATTTGAATATGTAGTAATGGCGGACTGGAATTAAAGTTGTGTGTGCAGTTTACTAAAACATGTTGTTTTAAGCTTGAGCTTATATGATAAAGAGATTATTACCCTCGTGTATTTCGGTATCGTCAATATCATATATTAGGAATAAAAATAATGTATTATGCTCGCCTGAGGCTCGCATAATACAATTTTTATTCCTAATATATGATATTAATGATACCAAAATATACAAGGGTAATAACATATATATATATATATAGGCACTGCATACAAGGACTTTTTTACACACACACACATATACGTGTGTGTGTGTATGTGTGTGTTTCATTTCTTACATTGTAGACAAGCGTCAAAATGAGTAGATTATAGATGCCAAACTTTAAAACCATTCGATCATTTTCTTTTCTTTTCTCATCACTCTCAAATCATTAAATTCCGATGTACATTACACTTTTCTTTCTTATTGTTTTCTTCATTCTGTCTGGAACAGGATGTAGCTCAGGTTGTATGAGTCAGATTGTATAATGCAATTGTGTACATTGGTGCTATTTTGTATTATTTCAATTGTTTATTAAATTGTTGCACTTGTCTCTTAACACAATTTTGTATTATTGTAATGTATTACAGCAACTTATGGAAGGAATTAATTATTTCTGTGTACATCATACTCCTAATTTTACTTCAATCTCTGTTAAACTGATTAGCTGTTGTTATCACAGAGTTCAAAATATTGATAATAACAGAAATAAATATTATTACCAAAGTCAATACATTTAAATATTTCCTTAACACTGTACTCAAATTGTATTCATGGCAGCAATTTTTCTTTTCTGAAAGCAAAATTAGTTTTATTTAAACATCAGAGTTGTCCTTAGTGAGATTTACGGCTGCTCGTGACACATAAAATATCTGTTAGACTGGAAAAGCTGGTAGAGTGGCACAAATTAAATGTTTGTTTGGTCCTAAATCTCCATTCTTGCTCATTGATTGGCTGGAAAGATTCGCGTCTGCTTCAAGTGGCAATTAAGACAAAGGTTTTCTGTGTGGGAATTCGTGACAGCAGGACAATAAAGACGGGCTCGATAGAGCCATCGTGTTGAATGATAGCGGGGAACGGCTAACTTTTTGGCCTAGTCGGTTTGGGCCATGAGTCATGCATGACGCCCTACTAATTGTTTCCATGTCCTCGAATCGCTAACAGAAATAGTTTTGCCAAGTCAATAGAAGTAATTCTTTGTCATCTGAAAAGACACTTTATTTGCTTTAATCTCAGTGCTGATTGGATGTTGCATGCCTCCTGTAATAAGGTTAGAAGTTGTTTTTTCTCTGACAATTCATCACTGCGTCTCCTTGACCGTGAGATTGTTGTTTGAAAGAGATCGGTGCAGGAAAGACTAACACACAAATTCCGGTTATTTCACCTCATTGCCTTATCACTGACAGGCATTTATCAAAGACTGGCCAAGAAACTTTTCAATATTACTAGTCTGGAAAAACTCCAATCAATATTTCATTATCAAGTTATTTAACGTATTGCTTCAATTACTGCTGATTCAGATGGGAGAGAGAAAAAAAAAGGTCGACGAGAAATATAAATTGAAATAATTTGTTGATTTGCTTTCATTTCGTTACTGAACTGGTTTGGCCGTGATATGAGTTCGACAAATCACATGTGCTGTTCTGCAGATACTGATGGGATGCCTGGCATGCAATACGTTTGATAATAATGGCAGATTTGTCATTTGGGAAGTTGATTGTTATTTTAAACAATATTTATTCCATCTTCTTTATGGCTGTGGAATTGGTTGAAATGCATTGGCTGATATTAGGACCTTACCCCATGAATTTAAAAAATGATACATTCATTTAAAACCAGATGCCGGACAGTAATAACACCCACATACACAAGTAATAATAGGGGAAGTTGACTGTTATTTGATCTTAGTACCATGTAAACTTTGTTTCATGTAAACTTTGTTTAGAAGATGTTGAGTGAAGTAGATCTTATGACTACTGTAAGCAGTTTCACCTAAATCCATCAGCTATTTTAAAATAGTACTCTAGCTAGCTAACAAGTATGTCTTTCAGAATTGTTGTTTTTTTCTTTAATTATTTTAAGTGGAAATGTTTGTCTGTGATTCGAATATAGTCTATCAGCATTTGTACAGTTAGTCTGTCCATGTAAATATCTAACCAGTCCAGCCAGAGGGCATCATAGGTTTCATCTCCATCCTTGTCTGTCTTTCCCACGTAGGTTTCCTGACTTCTTTCACAATGCCTCAAGATACTGAACTCATTTTGTGTATAGCCTTATGCAATTGCAGACCAAGTTTGACTTTCATGGTGATTTACCCATTTTGTTTTACAAATATATGGCCCTTGAAATTTGTGGAAACCATTTATTGCCATAGCAACACTTTCAAAATGTTTGTTATTTTAAGCACATGATTTATCTACCTGAAGAATGGAAGTTTATCGGAACATTTCTCATCGGTAGTTTGTGTTCTTGTTTTATTACAACTAGTATATCAAACACTATCATACATGAATGCACTTTACTATCTGCAGAAAAGTGAAAAACACTGTTGGCACATTTCCCAGTTTTTATGTCACAAGTACTCATCAAAGTTTCAATTCCCATTCATCACTCTTAAACACATGTCATGGACAGAACTCTATGGTGAAATCAGAGCTTGTACCCAGGACAGGCATGCTTGAGCAGTTTTCTGATGGAAGCTTGCTAAATTTGTCCTATGGCATACTTATTTTTTAATTTTTGATTTATAGACTTCTTTTGTAGCTGAATAGTAATTTTAATTAATGAAGGCCATAATAATAACTGCATTCTGTACATTCAAAGTATTTGTGACAGCCTTTTGTATTGCAATATTTTGCATTTACTGTTGCTTCTATACTAGAATGTAACAAGTTTCGTCTACATCACCCCCCAAAAATTATTGTTTTGATTATCTGCTTCTATATAGAGATATGTTATAGTTTTGTTTTGATTATCTGCTTCTATATAGAGATATGTTATAGTTTCTTCTTTTTATTGCAAACAAATGTCAACTGTACTATCTAATTTTATTTGTAGAAGCCTGCCCAATCCTGTGTAGTGGAAAGGGAATCTACATGCATGGGTTGTGCAAGTGTCACCCAGGATGGAAAGGACGCGAGTGTGAATTCCGTGAGAATGAATGCGAAGTTCCAAACTGCAATGGGAATGGTCACTGTATTAATGGGCAGTGCGTCTGTTTCCAGGGATTCCAGGGGCCAGACTGCGGAATAGGTAGGACAACAATTTGTCACTAGAAATGTTGTTTTAGTTCTTCAAAACAAGCAGCAGCTGTTAGTTATTGTCATGATTTGCCATAGTTGTTGTATTTTTGTTTTCTTTGACACCTGTTTCAATTTTGTATAAATATACCATCACTATTTTGTTTATTTTCATTTTAGCGATATTTTCTGAATGTTGTTTATTGTGGAGATATATTATATTTGTTTTTCAATAGATGTTTTGTTAAATATCAACTTCTGTTAAACTGATGGTAGAATAAGACATCTTGTGTTAGAAGATGAAGCAAAATTATCTCATTTTAATTGAAAAAATAGTTTGCCACCATCTACTTAGTACTTAGAGTATATCTTGCTTTTAGACACTTTAGAGCTTTTCTTATAACATTTCACATAGATATTCTATAACAAGTACACAATGAACAGCCAACTGCCATTTCTTTCAAATGATGTCATACTGTTGAATGATGTCATAGTACTGTCTGCTGACATCACAGTACTGTCAACTAATTGCTAGACTATGTCACAGTACTGTCAAATATTTGTTAGATGATGTCACAGGGCTGTCAAATGACATCACAGTACTGTCAAGTAATTGTTAGATGATGTCACATTGCTGTCAAATGACATCACAGTACTGTCAAGTAATTGTTATATGATGTCACAATACTGACAAATGATGTCACAGTATTTCAGATGATAATAACATCATAAGGCTAAGATCACTGTGCTATTTACTGACAAATCTCACCATCATGTACTGCTGTTATATTTTGACACAGTTTTCTTTTAATATCTTTGATTTAATTTGTGTAATATTTTCTACTCTGTTGTTGCAGTTTTGTTGTGTACATTTCTGTGTAATATTCTTTCACATTATGCACATTATAGTGAACAAGGATTTGCAACTTTTGTTTTGTCACATTGCACTGAAACAAATTATTAATGGAAGATTTAAATAATGTGCAATGTTGGATTTTATAAAAATAAAAAAACTTCTTAATTTGACAGTATATTACGATGTTAAGTGAATTTGTTATTTTAATATGGTTTTACAATCTGTCTAATTGTAAAAAATTTATTTAATTTCAACTTAAATATTTATGATAAAAAACATTTTATTTTGTTAATTTTGTTTTGTTTCATTGTACATTTTAAACATTTGGTTATAAAACGAAAAATTCAACATGTATGATTTTGTTTTTAATGCTAAAATTTACTTTTATATATATAGCTTGAATGCTAAGTTTAGTTATAAAGTAAAACAATACACCACTGTAAGAGTTTCCAATCCTTGTTCAACATGGTGCTCTGTATCTTAGTTGGCTTGCTAACTGTGCACTTGTTCTGTTGCGTCCTCAGTCGACTGTCTTCTGCCGAATTGCTCCGCTAACGGGGTCTGTGTCCATGGCCAATGTAGGTGCTTCAAGGGCTATAAGGGCACCACCTGTAGTATACCTGACAAAATAAATATCACACACGTGTGTGCCAAAGACTGCTCCGGCCATGGCGTGTATGATGTCGAGGCCAACCACTGTGCCTGCGAGCGCCACTTCACCGGTGACGACTGCCAGACAGGTAAATGTTGCACCATGGGATTGAAGTTCAAGGAAAGGACTCCTTAATTAATTATGCTGTCATGCGGATAATTACTGCCAAGTGTCTAAGCTTCACCTAACCACTAATACTCGTCTGTAGCCTGCCATGTTTGTCAGTCTTTACGTGGGATCTGTTCTTCATTACTTCAACTTTATTCAAGATTAATTCTTGTATGTTTTTGCTTTTTAGAATTTCCCTAGCAATCCAATTTAACAATATATAAATAAATAATGTTAAATAAATAAATTCATAAATAAGTAAATAAAAATTAATAAATAATGTAGCGGGCTATCTCTGAAGACAACCAATCAAAATGACCAAATGTTTGATATCCAATAGCTGATGATTAATAAATCAAAACAAACTTTTTAACTTAACCTCTAGCTGTGATGGCATCCAAGCAGTCCGATCCAATTAATCAGTGCCAACATTGTTTGACAAGAGTAGATATGGTATCTATTTTTGTAAACAGTAAAATGATAAAAGCGTAGTGTTCAGAATTAAGAAAATAGTAGAAAAAAGAATCACTATGCAACAATAGTCGATGGGTGTTTTATTTCACCCTACAATTCATACCATTATAATTTTGTAATAGTTCTATTTTATATTACAGTAGTTTAAAAAAAAAAAATTATTCACAGGTCCCCGCCTCTACATTATCATATATTAAAATAATAAAACTAGGTAGACAAAATTATGAAAATACACTGTGAAATTTTACAAATGTTACGCAGTTCAGAAATGTTAACTAAATTTTGGATACCGAAGGACAGATTCCATTGAAAAGATGCTCACATTTTCTGTCCACTGCCACCGTATTAACCCACTAACTACTGGTACTTATATGTGAACCACACTAGCAGTCCCACTAGTAACATGTATGTTTTAAATTTAAGCATCATGACATCACAGTGACACATAACTACTTCAGTGTCTTACAGAAGGAGAAAATGTTTGTCAAGTATTTGCATGGTGCCTGTGCTGATATGTAACTTTCTCTTTAGTATGTGGCATGCATTATTTGATTCTTTGATGCACTCTTTGATTCGTTACCACATTATTTGATTTCTTATCAATGCATTGTTTACTTTATTATTGCATGAACTGGGTTTGTCTTACAGTTGTGAGATATATGTGATATGACTGACTGTTTAATATGTTCTTCCAAGGTCATTTATGTACTTTTACAAGTGTACCAAGATTTCCTGTATTTTAAGTCCCAAGCTTAAGTACGGGGAATGCCACTTTGGAAAAGGTAACATTATGTCTGATATTAGGAAGGTAAAAAAATTATGCTGTAATAAAGACTAAAGAATCAAGTTAGGAAAAAAACCAGAGTACATAATAATTATCATTCTGTGACAATCTTTGTCTCATGCAAAATATGGCTCAATATTAGATGAGAAGGGTGCTTTGACATTTAATTCAGAGGGGGCATTACATACATCATAAAGGAAAGATGAGTGTTCATTTACGGTTATTTTAGGTTGATACATGATGATTACCGTACTTCATGTGTAATCTCCTTAAATTCAGGATTCTTGGTGATGTTAGTGCTAGCACATTACAATTTTCATATGATTAAATTACATAAACATATATAATATGGCATTTGTTTTTTGTTATTATTTTTTTTTATCATAGTTAAATGTAAAAATAATAAAATATAACATTTGCAGCTTTATATGATAACAATTTTTAATTGTAGTACATTTAACATTTATTATTACAAATGTTTTCCTATTTTTAATAGTAAATATGATATCATATTTTGTAACCTAAGGGAAATCAATTCCTGTGGACTAATATAATCTAAATTTAAACCCATGGGATTTCATTTCATGTTGACTTAAGTACGGATATTCCGATAGTTTAAAATTATTTAAAAGATACAGTTGTTATTAATATGAACCTTTTTCTAAATACTGTCCTATGACTAGTGCATAAATAAACAATAATATGGGTGATTTATTTATTGATCAGCTTCAAAACGTTATTAATATTGCCATAACAACCATTGTTTTTCCATAACTGTCTCAGGTCATGTCAAAAAATAGATTTGGGCATGGATTTTTGTGTTGAATGCATTGTTTTCATCATCATTAATAATCATTATCACTACTATCGTCGTCATTATTATAATCACAATCATCATTCTAATGTTTCTGAAATGGACTAAGTAAATTTTGTAGTTAAGTTAAAAACTGGTATTGTTCTTACTTCAGCATTTGTCTATTCTCTACCAGTCCTCTATGACTGGTATGTCAAAAGCTATGGTACTAGTATATAAATTCAAAGATTTACTGCTGCTAATGGAAAAATGTAGCAAGGTCAAATATTTGACATCCAATAGCTGATTAAATAATCAGTGCTCATCACACCATACTAGCACACACACACATCATACACACATCATACCACACCATCCTACACCACACACATATACACATCACACGAATACACACATCACACACCACACAAATACACACATCACACACACACAACATCACACCACACCATCACACACACCACACACACATACATACATACACACACCACATCACACACATACACACACCACACATACCACATATACATACACACCAAACACATACACACATACACACACACTGTGCTCCCTGACTAGTACTTAAAAAATAGTGTAGAAGTGGAAATGTAGTACCGTACCTCTATAATAATGTTATGGCATATTTCTAGATTATTTTATTGTTTACATCTTTCAAGTTTGGTGTTCATTAGTGGATTCAGGGCAAGATCGATCTTACTCAATCGATACTATGCTTGGTTAGGACTGACTCCTTAGTGAACCTATTCTCTGATTGTTTTTTTTCCCATCCCAACCAATGCCCCACAACTGGTATATTAAAAACCATTGTTTGTGCTGTTTGGTTACCATCTGGGAAAGTGTGTTTAACACTAATATAAAGGTAAAAAACTAAATATGTAGATTTCCTCTGACTACGTGTCACAATTATCAAATGTTTGACTTCATTAACCAGTGGTAAAGCGCTCGCTCAATGCACAGTTGGTCTGAGATTGATCCCCATCAGTAGGCCCATTGGGCTATTTCTCACTCCAGCCAGTGCACCATGACTGGTACATCAAAGGCTATCCTGTTTATGAGATGATGCATATAAAAGATCCCTTGCTGCTAATATAAAAAAAATAGCCCATGAAGTGGCGACAGTGGGTTTCCTCTCTCAGTATCTGTGTAGTTCTTAACCATATGTCCAACGCCATATAATTATAAATAAATCACACCATATAAATGTAAATAAAATGTGATGAGTGCATCATTAAATAAAACATTTCTTTATTTTCCCCTTTAACCAAATATAAATAAATTAATGTAACCTTTTATTAGTGGGTTCTGGTAACTCTATTCCATCACAGTAGCCACCTTGTGGTTTTCATCTTTGCCAGAACAACATGACAGACTTTATTGTTAATTAGAGCTAAACATTGCCATCTACTTCAAGGTCATAAGATTTAAGAGGCAGAACTTTTATTGCAAGTATAGTTTTCACGACAAAGAAAATTATGTAAAATATTCAGTTATAGGAAATAGGAGGTTGTGTATTGGTGTTTTTATTTGTATAAAAAAACACCAAAAAAAACCAGCAACATGTATTGTTCCAGTTCAAAAGCATGTGTTTTACTAAAAGTATTTTTTATATTACACTTTAAATATTTAACAAAAAGTTGACTCTTTTAGAAACTGTTATTTCACTAAACAAATCTGCATGGGCATGAGCATTCAGTATTAACATAATGTATAACATTTTAAAATACATTAATTTTACAATTGAATTATATTTCAAAATGATTTAGTGATTAAAATAAATCTGTTTAATCTAAAATAGTACAATGTTAATAAATATTTTAGAAAATGTAGTCTTTTTATGGTTTTTTTTTTTTTTAAAGATAATACAAGAGTGAGCTGTAGTTTTCTTTAGTGAATTATATTTTGTCAGAACATTTAGAAATAGAATAAACTTGTTGTATTTGAACATTCATGACCTGGCTTTATTTAGAACTGGGTATATTTTTTGTTCACCAATGTGTGGCAGACTCAGTGGTAGAGCACCTGTTTGAGGTGTGATGGGACCTAGGATCAATCCCCAGGTTGACCTAATTAAAAGTTATGGTATGTGCTGTCCTAAAGACATCTCTTATTGTTGTTTTTATGATAGAATAGCCTATTTCATGATAGCAAGTTTTATCTCTCATTTTTGTGACCAAATGTCAAGTACATGTAACCATCATATTAGACATGAAATGGCTGTAGTTTTAAAATGTGCTGAGGTGTTCTTAAACAAACATTCCTTTCCTTTATGTGCATCAGAGGTGTGTCGTCTGGAGTGTGAGCATGGCCACTGTAACAACCAGCGGTGTGTGTGTGACGAGGGTTTCACCGGCGCCCTCTGTAACCAGCTGCAGTGCGACCACCGTTGTGAGACACATGGCTTCTGCAGCAACGGCACGTGCATCTGTCGCAGAGGCTGGAACGGGAAACACTGTACCATTGGTAAGATATTGAAATATTACACTGTAAAGATATCATTATAAACACTATTAGGCGCGGATCCAGGGGTGGGTCGAGGGAGTCTGGACCCCCTCCTGCTCGTGACCAATGATTTTTTTATTATGAGGTTTTGATGCGCAATTGGCATGGCAATGTACTGGCAGGGTAAGCTGAAGACTGCCCCCCCCCCCCCGCTAAAATTCCTGGATCCGCACCTATTAGTGGTGAGATATTAAAATAGTACACTACAAGTATATTAAAAAAACACTATCACTGGTAAGATATTAAAATATTATTCTGCAAGGACATCATTAAAATCACTGTACAACTGGGGAGATATTAAAATATACTGCAAGGATATCATTTAAAACACTGTACAACTGGTAAGATCATAAAATATACTGCAAGGATATCATTAAAACAATACAATTGGTGAGATATTAAAATATTACATTGTAAGGATATCATTAAAACATTACAGTTGGTGAGTTTAAAAATTCTTGCAGCATAATTTTTAATCTCAGTGGTGAGATATAGTGTTTTTCAGTATCATCAATATCATATATTTGGAATACAAACTGTATTATGTGAGCCTCTAGGAGCCATAGTTATTTTATTCTAAAATAAGTTTATTTTATCTTGGAAATGATTCATATTTTCCATCTTTGTGAATTCTCACTTACAGATCTTTGCTGATCTTGTGAAAAGATAATTTACTGCTAGAATTGATTATCAATAAAATGTTATTACAGTAGATTTTTTTGTGTAACTTCAAAGATAACTGGAAACAGAAAACATGTATTTTATATGATTTTGAGATATCAAAAAAAGTCTTCTTTGAATAATTTAGTATATTGTCTGCAGTTTATAGTAAAAAAAATGTATTGAAATATTCAGCAAGATTCAGGAATAAGCACCGTACATTCATTAAATATGGGTAAGTTAGGCTTCGATAACTTAGTCGATATGCAAAGGTTAGATATCTTTGTGATGCTGGATTTATCACATTGTTAGAGGATTTGGCTATGGTACACAAACATTGTGCTGTACGATACACACAAAGATTACGTTTAGTGCATTGGTTTCTTTGGCACTAGCGCTCACTGAGGACTTGCCTTTGTAGCTGCGCTGTCATATTCATTTAATGTTAAGTGCAAAAACCAGGTTCCACATGTGCAGTTCACCAGAGTGCTTCCTTCAGTTCAACATAGGTCATAGTATCTTTAAAAGAGAACTATAGTGAAACCCTTCAAAACTGGACCCTCTGTAAACCAGAATTATTGCAAAACCGGATATTTTTTATGGTATTTTTTATCAAATATCTGTATAGAATAGAACTTATCTAAACTGGCTACCCCATAAAACCAGGATTTTTACTTGGTTTCTGGGGTATCTGGGTTAGAGAAGTTTTAATGTATATTTGTATTAGTTCTACAATGTGTCATTAAATAGTACAAGGCAAAAACAACCCCAAAAACAAAGAAGACATACCGGGGTACTACCCGGTAGTATTATTTTTTTTAATTTGTTATTTGGTTTATTTGTCAAAATAGAACAGGTCTTCTTACCTATATTTTGTATATTTTGTATATCGATGTACAACATATTGCCATGAAACTAATTCTGGTTTATTCCCACACTTTTATTGTTTAAGTAAAAAACCATCTCTAGAGTAAACTGGTTTTCTGCTTTCCTATTTCAGTCATTTTATCGAACTGATATATCCCTCCTTTCTGCAATGCGCCAAAAGACATGACCACATCAGAGCAATTTGACTAATAAAATTTGTCATTTTGAAAAGAGTAATTTTTATCAATATTGTTAATAATTTTAGCATTGAGTGCAAATGTGGTTTATGATTTATAAATATCGCAAATTTGAGTAATAATATCCGTTTTATTGAATATAATTTTCAAGATGCATTTGTTGTCATTACCAGATGGGTGTCCCAGTGACTGCAGTAACCATGGTGACTGTAAGCGCTCTCAGAACACTTGGACCTGCAGCTGTCAGAATGGCTGGAAAGGACCAGCATGCAACATTGCCATGGAAACCATATGTGGTGATAGTCTGGACAATGATAATGGTAATATTTATATATATATAAATTTAGATATAATTCATGAGGAATGATACTTTTTCAAAATTGATTGTGTTCATCTCATTGTCAAAATGCAATCTTTATACAATTGGGAATTAATCGTTTACTGTGATTATTGGACAAATCTGACATAATAAAAAGTTGCGGGCAGCGTGGCCCAGTGGTACAGTGCCCGCCTGATGCGCGGTTGGTCTAGGATCGATCCCCGTCAGCTGACCACTGGTTTTTTTTCTCGACATAACCATATGTCCGACGCCGATATAACCGTAATTAAAATGTGTTGAGTGCGTCATTAAACAAACCAACAAAAAAATAAAAAATAATAATAAAAAGTTTTTATTTTATGCACATCTATATTCGTATCTGTTATACGGTACATACCGGTACATATTACAGATAGAACAGTATTCAAGGTTTGAAATAATTATTGAGGTTGGGTGTGTACAGTAAAAACTAACTTGAGGCAGGATGTAGCCCAGTAGTGCTCCCTTGATTTATGCTAGGTTGAGAATCGATCCTTGTTGGTAGGCTTATTGGGCAATTTATTGTTTCAGGGTGTATACTACCAAATCGAATCCCATAGACGACAGTAGTAACATATATGGCTAAAACTCCTATTGCAGCATATCAATTGACATAAACACCACAAATATAAATACTACCACCCCTCACCCTTAAAATTAATCAGAAAAAGATTGGGGGTCAAGATGTTCATTTCAGAAATAATGGGTACCCTAGTTCTGCACAAAATTTGAGTGCTTTTTTTTTGCAGGTATGCCATACATTTTTTAAGCACAAGGCTACTTGACACATTTTGTTTTACAACCAACACACTCACATTTATCACTTGTGGTGTTAACTTCTCTATCAAAAGTTTAGTGCACTTCAAACTTTGATCCAACTGATAGTTATTTGGTTTAGTACTACCTTCAGCCAGTGTTCCACAGTTAGTGTATCAAAGGCCATACTATGTTCTATACATATTCTGTCTGTATGAAAGTTAATATGAAAGATCCCTTACTGATAATCAAAAAGAGTAACCCATGGCATGGCAGCAGCAGGTGTCTGCTCTCATTATCTGTGTGGTCCATAACCATATAACTATAATTAAAATATGTTGAGTGTGTTATTAACTTGATTAAGTAAACCATTTCGTTCTTTCTTCCATTAAGATGGCCTGCTGGACTGCCTGGACCCAGACTGCTGTGTGACCGGACCATGTCGAGAAAGCAAGTTCTGCTCTGCATCCCCGGACCCCAAGGAGATCCTTCTGAGCAAGCAGCCTCCCAGCACCACTGCATCCTTCTTTGACAAGATGAAGTTCCTCATTGAGGAGAACAGTGTGCAGACCTACGCCACTCGCAATGCTTTCAATGAGACGTGAGTTACTTTGTTGGGCTATTTTGTGAGACCTTTATTGTTATATTTTTCTTTTTCTTTTAAATTTTTTAAAATTTATATTAATGACATTACAGATAACCTAAACTATGTAATGATACTGTTGATGATACCAACATAACATCTTCATCTAATGATATCTCTTTCATTGAAAACTACCTTAACTTAAACTTGTTCAAGCTTCACAAATGATCAGAAAAATGGCTTGTATTTTTCAATCAAGGTAAAACTAGCATCGTACTTTTTACATAAGTAATCATACAGCCAAAACCTAATCTTATATTTGGTATTAAAACATGAAACACAACAGAAACTCATAAACATTTTGGTTTAACTTTATCAGTAAATGCCAAGTGGACAACACATACTAATAATATTTGTAAATCGACTTTGGAATTGAGTTCTGTACTCCAGAAATACAAATATTTATTAAATCAACAAACATTATTGAAAATATATATAACTTTTATGCACCTGATATTAGAATATGCATCAGAAGTATGGGATGAGTGTTTTTTAGTAGAGGAAGACAATATTGAAAAAGTATAATTAGAAGCCACCAGATTAATCACAGGTTTGCCCAAATGTGAATCTATTATGAAACTGGATTAGCAACACTTACTTCCAGGTGTAAATTCAAAAAGCTGTGCACAATGTTTTAAATAATGAAAGATTTAACTCCTGATTTTATGATACACAGTATACCACAAACAGTTGGACAAAGAGCCCCTTACATGCTAAGAAATCGGAATGATATTTCTTTACCCTCTACTAGAACTAATTTACTTCAATCATCATTTATCCATTCAACAATAAAACTTTGGAATAACCTACGGGCTGAAATTGAAAGTTGTCAAAATATATCTTCATTTAAAAAAAGCAGAGAAGAGAAAATGCATTATGTACAAAGTTAAGACACAGATGTAGTGTATATGAGTTAGATGTGATCATTTGTGTCCATTCTATTGAGCGGACCCTCCTTTGAAAATCATTTAAAAAAAAGTATATGTAATCATCTTTAAAACTGAAGAATTTTTATAATTTGGTCCTCTAGTATTTAAGTCAGTCTTATTGTTGATAATATTTTAAAGAGGTCAAAGCAAGTGATTGATTTGCATACTGTCTGTATGGTACATAGCAGAATCGGCACGTCCCATACAAAAGTGCAGCTGGAAGTTGTTTCGTTCTCTCTCCTTTCTCTTGATTATCTCTAGAACTGGCCGAGACCGAGGGTGGTGTGTTAATGTAAGGCAAGCAAGTGTATTTTCTTTCAGATCAAAGAGATTAGTGTAGTGTACAGACTTTAAGAATTCCGCCAGGTCATTAGCATTATCAGTCTGTAAAACACATACTTAATTTGATAGATGTGAATGCTGATAGACACAAAAGCACAGGTGTTTTCTAGTACACAATTTTTTTTTCTTTGTTCGTTGTATTTTTAAGAATTTAAATAAATAAATTTGTAGCATCACCTCCAGCACACAAAATATATCTTTTAAATAAAGATGAATTATGTGAAAGAAAAAAAAAGTTTTTAAAAATGAGCACTATTTGATTGATTGATTGATTGAAAGACTGACACATTAAATAATTAATTCATTCATTCATAGCCATAAGTTACCATTGTCATCTGTGTGATTTGATTTAGTGGTATATTAAAGGCTGTGGTGTGTACTATCCTATATGTGAAATGGTGCATATAAAAGATCCCTTGCTTCTATTTGAAAAAATGGAGCTGGTTTTCTTTCTAAGACTATATGTCAAAATTACCATATGTTTGACATTTAATAGTCAATGATCAATATACACTAGTGGTGTCATTAAGAAAACTAAACATTTATTTTTATATTTGGTAGTCGACACCCAACAGACTTTAGAGCTGCATCATGGCATCTGTAGACATGATATTTTGTTCTAGGTTTTTAGTGGCACCTGACATCTATTTATAATGGGGAAGAATGTTTGTGTAAACACTTGTTTACAATTATCTTGAGTTCTTATGAAACAATGATGAAAGGCTGGAGATGTAATGGTGCACTGCAGCTGTGCTTTTAGCTCTAGGAATTCGAACAATATCCACAACTATGTTAGTTTTGTCTATGTTTTCAAGCCAAATGGAAAATGGTGGCTAGTTGTGTTCTGTAATGAGTCCTCTATCCTCGACTGACACAAGGGAAGCATTCCTCTAATGGAGTACAAGTCTCACATAACAGTTTAGTTTTTGTGTGAAAAAAATCATCACCCACTATAACAGCGTGTGAGAAATTTTATATTGTTCAAACATATTTCTGAATTTTTTTTTTCACCAGTTGTCTTCAATGAAGAAAACACTGGCAGATTTGTAGCAAAAGGAAAAGGTTCAAACTTGTATCTTCAATTTTTTTCTTCAAAATACTAGCCTCCTCTTGGCAAGGTTTAACTTTTCCATTAAAAATTAAAGAAGGCAGATTTGTTTTTTCAATAACAGTATGGTACATGGGTATGTTGCAAAAGTGAGACATACTATAGTCCTTCCCATCCTCCATGAACATTGTTTTTGGGAAATAATTTCAGTTTAATTTGCCATAAGAGGAAAAATAAGTGTTTTGGAAATAACAAAAAACGCACACTATTTTTTAATGTAAGTTAGAAAACAATCAGCTCAGAAATAAATAAGTTGTACCACAGTAAGAAACCAATGTTTCCTGATGGGAGGGACTATAGATAGCTGACTGTTCATTAAGAAACAAAACAAGTTTTCTTGCTGGTTCATTTTCCTTCATTAGTGAACGTGTTACAAGACATAACATGTTGACTGTTCCATTAAGAAACTAAAGAAGTTGGGTTTTTGCTTCTTGTTGCTTAAAGTCAACAAAGAAAATATAAAAACATACATCGTTAAAGTCACTAACACTACTTACTGAGGTACATACCAAACAGATGAAAATGTCTTTGAACACAATATCTGACTGCTCATTAAGAAACAAAACATGTTTTCTTGTTAAGTTTATTTTCTTTCATTAGCATGCATGTTGCAAGACATGTACCATTTACTAAAGGGTTTTTTTCCTTGTTGCTCCATTTATTTTCAGTATAGAGCATATTATATTACAAGACATACCATTTTGACTGTTCTATTAAGAAGCTTAAGCAAAGTTAAAAAATTGTTTGTTTTTTTGGGGTGTTTTTCTATTCGCAATCCACTATGTATTGCGAAGTAGTGATGTAGGGTTCACAGAAGGATATAGCTCAGTAGTAGAGCACTCATCTGAGGGGTTAATCAATGAATGGCCCACAACTGGAATACTAAGCTATAGTATATAATGTGCTGTCTTCTGGGGAAAGTTCATATGTTGTTGAATATTTTACATGCTCATATACCAATGAGGCTTCAAGCATCATATATATGTAACATCTTTTGCTTTTATTCTGTGAGAGTAGCCATAAGTGTATTAGCTCCCAGTCGTTTTTTTTTTGTGATAGGCTGATTTTCCCCCCAAATTAAATGAAAATACCCGAAATTGGATAATGTTTATTTCTGTTTGCATTATACCAAACAGTTATATATGAAGAGGTCAGATGCAAAACGTGATATATCCATTTTTCATTATGAGTAAAAAAAAATTGTTTTTTAATTGACGTATATTGCGTTTTGATAAAATAAACGGGATTTACCCAATACAATTTCATAAGGATCAATCACATTTTGCAGCAAATCAGCGGCCCTACGATTAGCCCTTACTGACATACAATAATGGCTTTAATTAAAAACTATATCGCGTGCCTGAACTCTTCATGTTTTCTAACAAATCACTACACATTTGTATGTGGATTAGAATTAATATTGTGAATAGAATGATGGAAATACATGATATAAACATTTCAGGCCAACTAATTTTTCTTCTAATGTCAGCATTGTTTTTGGTCAAATTTAAACATTTTCTCAAGCACTATAGTAAGGGGGCAATTGCCCGTCCTGACACCTCGTCTCATGCTTATGGGAGTAGCCTATGTTCTTATCTGTGACTGTACACCAAGTGTTGCAATAACCATTTGTTTGACACCAAATAGCTGCAATTATAAAACTGTACTGATATGTCATTAAACAAACACTCCTTTCTTTTTCCAAATACATGTTAGAAAAGACGTAATGCAAACAGCTGGGAACGTTATATATTAGTTTAGAGTTTCTTTGCGACATCTGGCTTATATCTGGTGAAAAATTACATAGCATTCTAGAATAGTATTGTTATTAATACACCGAGAGTGGGCTTTGAAGTGCACATCCAGATGCCTGCTAGTCTTATGCATCATGTTTTGATACAGAAAGCAAGCTGTCAGGAGAATATCATGGAAAATTTGATAGGACATGAGCTGGGACCACAAGCAAGCAGTGAAGATGTTTTGCATGCATGCCATTTTACCCACACTCGTAATTAAGTGGTCCTGGAGTTACGGTGTGCATTTCATTCATAGAATGCGGAGTTTGTGCTTTATTTCCCATGTAATTGGTTGCATCTGCGTTGGTGCAGCCACCATTACTCATTAGTTTCCATTAGATCAAGTCAGTTCACACTGATGGTAAGCTTAACATGTTGTATCAACCCACTCAAAAAAGACACATTCAAAACATGTAGCACTGATTGTGAGCCTATTTCAGGACAGAACTCTCTGGCTAAAGCCCAGGATTGTGCCCACAACAGGTATGCTTGAACAGGAAGCATGCCAAAAATTCTTCATTCTAATACTAGTGGTAAGCTTAACGTTTAGTGTGTCAACCGAACCAGAAAGGACACATTCAAAACATGTAGCACCATACATTTAATCCACTGTCATATAATGGGGTGTGTTTTTTGTGTGTTTATGACATGTAGTCATCACTACATGTACAAAAATGTATGTCATACATGCAAAAACAAATAGTGTAGCATTTTATTTTCACAATCGTAACCATTGGCAACAATTAGCATATAATAGTATCTGTTAAACAAGGTGTCGTGGGAGCTATTACAGATATAGTCCTTCCAATTCATGAAGAAACAGTATTAATATAAACTTACATTTATGAGGACATTTTAATTTTATTTTCAGTCAAGTGTCTGTAATCCGTGGTCATGTGACAACCAAAGATGGAACTCCCTTGATTGGGGTCAAGGTCGGTGTGGTGGCACAGCCTCTCTATGGATTCACTCTTACCCGTGAACAAGGACTGTAAGTTATTATTCTTGGGTACACAAGAGTAAAATAATTTAATTGTTAATGAATTTTTTAAGTAGTGGGTGGATTGCCAATAACATTATCATGTAAACATGTTTGTAGACAAACACCATGGTAGCAAACATAACTGGCCTCTTGATACAGTTGTTAAAGATTTTGTAAACTTACGGATAAATAATTTATTGCAAAATATACTAGTTGTAGAATATGATTCATATATGAAATTATACAGCAATTGCAAAATATAGCATGTTTTTTAATACTATTCATATATTAATTGAATGATACAGCATCTTTAAACATTTTGTATTGAATATATTAAGGAAAACTAATAAATTATTCCTAACAGTTTTTTTGAGGAAAATTTTAATAATATAAGTAACATTCTTTTATTTGTATTTAGGTTTGACATTCTTGTCAATGGTGGTGGTTCTGTCAAGCTCGAGTTCATTCGACAACCATTTGACACTAAAACAGCAAGTGTCTTGGTGCCATGGAATCAGATCATCACCATGGATACTGTTGTCATGGCGTTAGAGGAGGAGCAGACGTGGAAGCCGCGCCCCGAGGCATGCAGCACTGAACATCAGCATTACCTGCTCCGCCCAGTCGTCCTATCGACCTGGCAACACACCCAGCTGGGAGCCTGTCCAGAGAGGAGCACCATTATAGCCGAATCACAGGTACACTCCTTGCTGCTAATACGTCTCTCACAATGTGGGGGCAGGATCTAGCTTAGTTGGTAGAGCGCTTGCTTAAGGTGCTTCGATTATAGGATTGAATCGTCTCTCATTGGTTTTGTTTCGTATCCTATGACTTATACATTTATGAAAGACCATGCTGTCCTCTATGTGGGAAACGTCATATAAAAGATCCCTTTCTGCTAATGAAAAAATATGGTGTGTTCCCCTGAAGACGTTTGACAATTAGTATGTGATGATTAATAACTGAAAAACTGCTAATAAATAATCCTTTGCTGCTAAATGCTAAAGGAAACAAGTATCCGGTTTCCTCAGAATTACCAATAGCTGATGTGCTCAGATCATCAGAAATCAGAGGATGGAATCTGCAAAAGAGCACAAATATTGTTGAACTGTTAATGTTTATATTTCAAATGATGATGGTCTACTCACTATAATTTTTTTCCTCACTCAGGTTCTGCAGGAGAGCCTGGACATCCCCGGGACGGACGTTCACCTGGTGTATCACAGCAGTGAGTCTCCGGGATACATGTCTCTGATCATGATCCAGATGACCCCGGGTTCCATCCCTGCCACCCTGAGTCTTGTCCACCTGCGTGTCTCTGTGGAGGGCGTCATTGTCGATAAGGTCTTCGAGGCCGACCCCAACCTCAAGTACACGTTCTCCTGGGACCGGCGCAATGCATTCAATCAGAAAGTTTATGGAATTGTTACAGCTAGAGGTGAGAGTCAGCATTGTCAATATTAGTAAATGTACAGCAATCCTTCAATCAGCCAGTGCACCATATCCTGTCTGTGGGATGGTGCATATAAAAGATCCCTTGCTGCTAATCGAAATGAGTAGCCCATGAAGTGGCAACAACAGGTGTCCTCTCTCAATATCTGTGTAGTCCTTAACCATATGTCTGACACTGTATAACCGTAATTAAAATGTGTTTAGTGTATGGTTAAATAAAACATTTCCTTCCTTCCTTCATTAATATATTAAATAGTTGACTATGCATGTAGTCCAGTTATATTCAGACCATTTTTGAGTAGTTATTTTCAGTAATTCATACATAAACTCTCTGTTTTCAGTGTATGTTGGTTACCAGTACCAGAAGTGTGACTACGTGTTCTGGGAGACGAGGAGTACGACCGTCAATGGATTTGACTTGACATCGTCAGAGATCGGAGGATGGAATCTGGATTTACATCACACATACAACTTTCAGGAAGGTGTGGTCTCTTTCTTTAATCTTTACAAACAAATAACCAATAGTTCTTGATACCAACATTACGATGATGACAGGCTACATCACATAAGACTGGCAAGTCTAGGGAGCACTGGGAGGAGATCTCTAAATATCTTTGGACACCAGAAATGGTCATATTCGTGTACTTGTCTTTGTTTGACACTCGGTAGTCAGTGTATATTTTTGTGCTGGGGTGTTGTTAAACATTCATTCATTTACACATTCACCAGAAATTGTAGTTTCTATTCACTTTTGAACATCTTAAAATGGAGAGCCACATGCCGTCGAAAATATTTTATGAATAAGGGGAGATAACTGCTGTCTGTAAGAGAATGGATCATTTTCAAGATCATTTTGCCTTCACGTACCTTTTCCTTGTTTATGAATAAACTTGCACATATAATCCAAATGTAATATTAACTAGGTAGCACATTTTTGTTTTCTGTTTTCTGTTTTCTGTGAACAATTATTTAGATTTGCGAAAGTACAGGATAACACAAATATGTCCATATTATTCAGGAATCCTACACAAGGGAGATGGCACCAACATCTACATCAAGGAGAAACCTAAGAAGATCGTAATCATTCTGGGCAGTGGTCAGAGGCGTAAACTCGACTGTGATGACTGCAATGGGAAAGCCCTTGAGAACCATCTGCTGGCCCCTGTTGCCATGGCGAGTGGCCTTGATGGCAGTCTGTATGTCGGAGACTACAACTTCATCCGAAAACTCTCCCCAGACAGAGAGAATGTGGCCAGCATTCTGGAGATGAGGTATGTGTGATAAGAAGACATGCAAGCATTAGCTAGTGTAACTTGTATCATCAAAACATGCTAATATAGGATGCATGTAACACATTCCTTTACCTTGAAGAAATATTCTCCACACTAATGTAAACTGAAGGTGCACCATATTTTGGTGGATTGCTGTCAGCTTGCAGTGCAGGAAACAGCATCTCAATTTTGCAGTCACCAGCTATGCAGAATTGATTTTGAAATGTCTTAGATATAAAAAAAATTATCTGCAATTTCTGTAACATTATGATTTTTCTTCTCACATTTCTTTTCACTGTTTTAATCTAAAATTTTATTTTTATACTTCTATAAATTTGTCATTTTTTCATTCAGTTGCTTTTGATTGATACTCAATGGTAGATGTGTTTTCGATGCAGGGGTGTTGTTAAACATTAATTAACATAACAAATTTGTGATTAAACTGAATTAATGGACCTAACGAACTATGAATTCTGGAATTATAAATTTTTAAGAATGGACATTTTAATTTTTTTATTTATTTAGGACTACCAAAATTATAAGAGGTTATTACTTGTGTTTTATATAAATTATTAGAGATTCACCTAAGCTGTTGAGCTTACTATAACATGTTGTTTCTTCAGCACGAAGTCAATCCCGTACAAGTTCTACATGACTGTGTCTCCAGTGGACGGGCGGCTGTACATCTCGGACTTCATGAGTCACAAGGTGATTCGAGTGAAGACGATGGGGCCAGTGCGGGAACTGCGGGACAACTTCGAGGATGTGGCAGGGAATGGGGAGGAGTGCACGCCAGGCGAGGCTGATCTGTGTGGAGATGGGGGCAAGGCCATCAACGCACGACTCCGACATCCTAAAGGTATGTAGTCCAGTGTTAAAGCACTCACTTTATGCACAGTCAGTTTGGGATCGATGCCCATCAGTGGGCCCTTTGGGTTGTTTCTTGTTCCAACCAGTGCATCATGACTGGTATATCAAAGGCCGTGGTATATGCTATCCTGTCTGTGATGGTGCATATTAAAGATCACTTGCTACTAATGGAAAAATGTAGTGGGTTTTCCTCTCTAAGACTGTATGTTAAAATTACTAAATGGTTGATAATGCAATAGCTGATGATTAATTAATCCATGTGCTCTAGTGATATCATTGAACAAAAAAAACTTTAACTTTTTTCCTAACACTTTGAGGTAACACACTTTGAGAGATTTAAAAAAAAGAGAAATCAATACTTGCAGAAGACATTGCAAAATAATTTTAAAACACTTTTAAGGTTTTAAGAGGAATACATACTAATGAAACCCATTATAAAATAAAATAAAATGTTTGAGGTTTTAAGAGGAATTTTGTGGTAAAACACATTTCAGAATAAAACTTTTTAGAGGTTTTAAAGTAAAAAGAAGTGTCATGTTTTAATAGTTTACGAAACTTTGAAAGCACAATAAGAAAATAAATTTTGAAATTCATCTTGTATATACTTTGATTGTTTAGGCATAGCAATCAACAAGGAAGGTGTCATCTACATCGCCGATGGTCCAAACATTCGTCAGATCACTTCAGATGGCTACATCACAACACTGATTGGAACCCAGGAACAACTGCGGCAATGGACCCCCATGCCATGCGATGACATTCTGTCAGCTGAGAGGGTACTGTAGTTGTAATAACGATTATGCTGGCTTTTTAGTAACAAATAAATATCTACAAGTGTCTTTTTTTGTGCCGACTTTGCATTGGCATTTAGTGGAACTGTTGAATTGAAGTTGTTTTTAGTATTTTAACAGAATGTTAGAAAATAAGAATCATTCATTTCATTGTCAACTATGAAACCTGACTGATAAAGCCTTAAAGATCTTTGTGACTTATTCGTCTGTACCCATCCTTTGTACTGAATGAAAGTATTAATGCTTTGAGTAGTTGATATATTAAAGACAATAATCTCAGTAAATGTAAAGTATTTTTGGCTATTCAGCTTTTTGATCATAATAGTAGAGTGAATGTGTATGTATTTTAATTTTCTGTGTTGACTATGAGCTTGTTTTGTCTTTAGGTGAGTCTGAAGTGGCCGACTGCCCTGGCTGTGGACCCCCTGGATGACACCCTGCACATCCTTGACCAGAGCATTGTCCTCAAACTGACCAAGGACTACAAGCTGGTGACTGTCGCTGGACGTCCACCATACTGCCCTCCTCGCCAGACCAACTTCCTACCCATCGGTCTGCTCAATGATGACGAACAAGCATCCGGTGTGGCTGACCATGTGACTCTTGTGTCTCCAGAAAGCATCACATTTGGACCACATGGTGACCTGTACGTTGTGGAGAGTGACAGCCACCATATCAACAGAGTCCGAGTGGTCACCACGGACGGGCGAATCCACCACTACGCCGGAGCCAAATCCAAGTGCGACTGTCAGAAAGTGGCCTGCAAGTGCTTTGATCAGAAGGAGAGGCTTGCAGCCCAGGCCTTGTTTAGCACCCCGACATCGGTGACGGTGACTCCAGATGGCATCATGCACATCGCCGATATGGGGAACCTTCGCGTCTTCAGCATAGTGTCCGAGCTACCTGTGCCCAACTGGAAGGAGCAGTACGAGGTTGTCTCCCCTGAGACACAGGAGATCTTCATGTTCAACCGATATGGCCAGCACCAGTATACGATCAGCATCATGACGAACCAGTACATGTACAACTTCACCTACAATGTCAACTCGTTTTATGGCAAGCTGGTGTCGGTGATCGACAGTGCCGGCAACAGCATCCGCATCAACCGGCGCTACGACACGCAGGCAGAGAACGTGGTAGCCCCGAGCGGCATCGCGTGCCAGCTAACCATGGACAACATGCGGCGGCTGTACCGCTTCACGGCACCTGACAACACAACGGCCACGTTCACGTACATGGCCAGCACGGGCCTGATGGAGTCGAAGCACACGTCAGACGGTAAAACGTTCAAGTACCGCTATGATGCCATGGGACGGCTGCTGACCGTCAGCCAGCCAACGGGTGAAATCACACGACTCATTACCGACGTCAACACCACAGGTTCCATTGTTCATGTCACTACCGATAACAGCGATGTGGTTGCCATGGCTACCTATGGGAGCGTGCAATCTGTCATGCATGGCAAGTTGCTTGCAAATCCACCTTTTTATATAAAGCATCACTTTCTATGGCTGTGCGTATGCCATACTTTATTCCACATCAGATGTTTTAGCTTGTAAAATGATCATAAATCTGTAAAGCTGCCTAGATTATGTGATTTAGTTGAAAGAGTTTTCTTTGGGGGTGATGAAACAGATCTGGGCACCACCCAACATATCCACCATTTTCCCCATATCTTTGAGGTCCACTTGTTTTTCTCATTCTGAAAACAGCACCACCTATCTGTCAACTTCTCTTTGTCCCATCATCACATCCTAGTCCTTGGTCTGTGCTTAAAAAACTTGATCACTTTCTATCGTAACGTAATGCTATTTGAATGGTTTTTAAGTACAGGGCCAGGTCTTTAACAAGCATTTAAGAAGCATACTTTTATGCAAGTAGAGTTTGTTATCATTAGTGCAGTTAGGCGGACACATTTTAACTTTAGAACTACATAACTGCAATCAAATATTTTTTAACACACACTCCTATGTGATAGTAAATTATACTGGATATCGCTTTTGGTTTGTTACTGAATTTTACTTGATCTGAAAATAAAATCTTTTTTGCTTTCTGTACCTAACACTGATGTGGAGTAACTGTTAGCAATAGCAACATCCTAGAGGAATGGTGATTTACAGCTCAAATTAGCCAAATATTCTTACTTTCCTTTCTTTTTCATTCAATAGATGCAGTAAAAATAGTTCAGTTAATTGTAGATTCAAATGTTCATTTTTATTTTCCATCAATATAGAGAAAATGTTAAATGTTTTATGATTATTGTTAACAATATTGATAAGAAATTGTCTTAATTCTTTTTGTAGATAAATTTTCTCTTTTTTTTAAATGTTGGTCTGCATGCTTTGTTTGGGCTGTTCATCAGCTTATAAATACATTATTAAGGTGTGGTGTGTTTGTTATAATCTAAACTTTACTATTATTGCTTGCCAATTTCTTTCTCTACTTGTAATTGCTGTTCTGAACTCGATATAAATTACATTAGCTTAGTATCTTTAATTGTCTGTTACTACATACAAATTAATACAGAGGGAAGGCACTGGAAAGATAATTGAATATTTGTTCTAAATTTCTTTCTGGTTTTATTAAAAATGTTAAATTCTTTAATATTTAAACTTTTTGTTTTGCATTATTCTATTTGTAATTCTCTATTTTCTGCCATAATTTCCAGGAAACTTAACTTAACACCATATTTATGTAACTTTCTGTTGCATTTTAAGACAATTTTGCATCGTTTATTATATCTACTGTAAAACATAGTCAGTAGTTTCTTTTATTTCTTATTATAGCAGATTGACAGTTTAGCAGGTGGTCTTGCATTTTATTGGCTTTTTCAACCATGATTTGCTTGATTAGTGACAGAAAGCACCTCCTATCTAACTCAGTTTGAGCCAGTTAATTTCTAAATCATTACATTTACAAAATGGCTTGGCATTTCAATGCTAATATAATAAGATTTAATTATCAACAAAATTAATGTATTTAATCTTGTAATTCTCAACTCGGTAATTGTCAGAAAATTATTAAAGCATGGGAATATTACTGAGGGTTGAATTTTTCATTATGAAAGTTAAGTAAATTGTATTTATGAACCAATATTTTGTTCTGTGTAGTTTGTTGAACAAAGGTTGAATATGAGTATTAATTTAATCTTTTCTCTGATACTAGTATTCATTCTCTATACCTCGTTTTTGCACAGCTTTGTATTTCTTTATTCTCCTTCTGCATGTGACTTAAATACTGTCCACTAACATCCAGTGGTAGCCTGCTGGAATCACATCATCTCTATTTAGTTCATATTGCACCCTGTAAAATACTACTTTATGTACGTAGGAATGCTACGCAACCATTGGTATTTGTCGATATATATCTTAGTGGGTTTTTATTGTATGACTATAGGATGATAATTGCTTTATGCATTAGATATTGAAATATGTTTTGCTTCAGTTACATGCTAGCTTTTTTCTCAATGTTAAATCTTTCAGTTTGGTTTATTCTCAATTTTAATGCAGATATTGTTTAAAGCTATCTTCTTCCTTTTAATGTTGTATATATTTTTGTTTTTTTCTCTCCTTTTTTTGGTTGTTACAGTGCTATTGTCTTGGAACGTGAAATATTTCCTTTTTTAAAATTATTTTCAATTTATCTACAATTAGAATAGAATACCAATAAATATTGATACTCCAAAATACAGAGACTTACTGACATGAGCTATTCCTAAGTGAATTATTTTGTAATTCAACAGGTTCCACCCAAACCAAGGTCACCTATCTGCCTGGAGGAGCTGTTGTCGTGCTGTTCCCTAGCAACCTGACTGTTGCCATAGAAACGGGCGAGCACCCGATCATGGAGAACGAACACCGGATGCACTACAAGAGGAAGATCCTTGTGCCCAACTCTTACTTCCACCGTTTAGAATGGCGATTCTATCTGCGGCGTAAGGGTCGGACACGTCAGAGTAGGATAATAGAAAAGATTGGGACGCGTATGAGGGTAGGCGCGCACTTCCCCAGGCATGCACACATGCATGAGTGGCATGAGGATGGAATCAAGGAGAAAGCTCTCTTGGTATGTCGTCATTGACCCTCTTGGTTAATCATCTCCGTGCTCAAACACTAAATGTTTTTTTTTCATCATCATTAACCTTCCCATATTGTCATTAATCTCACCCAAATTGGTTGATTATAACTGTAAAACCCATTGATTCGAATTATCTTTGAATACTAGGTTAATAATTACAAAAAAATTTGGGCAAAAATGTCATCATATTTACTTTTAAGAGGTACAAGGAAAATTAATTTACAATTTTTTTATTTATGAACTGGCATATTTGGTAGACTTAAGGATTTTGACTTTGCCTACCAGAAAATTATTTTGTAATAACATAGCTTTAATATAGTTTGTATTTATGATATCTATTTTAAAGGTACAGTAACAAATTTGACATAATGTTTTGCTTTATATATCTGTAAATTAATTTTGTTATTTAATCAGTTTTATACTTGTTATTTAGTTGTCATTGAAAAAAAAGAAGGAAAAAAAAAGAAACTATAATTTTCCTGTACTTGGTTTTTGAGCACATTAATTTCTGGTGTGTATAAATAGGATGTCATCTCATCCACAACGCATCGTGTGTTCTGTAACTCAAATGTGCATCACTTGTTGTTGTTAGGATTCAAAGACTTTGCACCAGAAAATACCATGTTCCTTTCTGCAGGGCTTAATTACATTTCACCCTCTGTTGCTATGGTTATCACCATGTGGAGAGAGAGAATTCCTCACTAAGTCTGGGTGTGACATTTTATTGACCTTGTGAACAATACAGCTTCTAGGTCTTACTTGGTCAGTTTTTCCTTTGACAATGTGACGGAATCGTGGCCTTGTCTGAATATAACATTTCAGCTGTGTTGCCCAGAAGGTATATTTATATATCATCCTATTTCTAGATGTGTGCCTATATTTTTAACATGGTTTTCCATAAATTCAGTCTCAGACATTTTTCTTTTAAATACTAGTAGTTATTGTTTAAATGAATTTTTCTTTTAAAAATTTATTATTTTATTGTTGCATTTTGTATGATAGATCATTGAAATCAATAATTTAACAAACAAGCAATAACAATGTATGCATTGGCATAGGAAGCAACCCCTCCCCCATCCCCACTTTTGAGATATTTTGCTTTATATTTGCTTTATAATAGTGTAAAAGTGTGTAAATTTAAAAATGTGCCTGCCCCCCCACACGTTTTGGCACCTTCCTACGCTTGTGATGTATGTCTTAACTTATGTAAATGTTAATTATATAATACAAAATATACATACCATCCACAAGATGCCAGCATTAAATGTCGACTTCTCATATGCTTTTAACAGTGTTCTGTCTAGGTGATGAAAATTAAAAGAAAAAGAGGTCAAGTTAATCAAGTCATTTGAAAAATATAATCACTGGTCTCGGTATCAATAGTTCAATATCAACTTTCAACACTGATAAATAAAATAATCCACATTTTGCATGCAAATATTTTTTCTCTAAGGTATAACTACCGTATATAATTTTTGTTTTACAAATAAGCATTCAGCAACATTGCTTCCATTTTTTGTTGCACTTATTTTCATGCATGACTGAAATTGTTTGAGACTGAAGTAGCCAATCATTTCTATATACAACAAATTGTAATTCAAGTGAAATATCTGACTAGACCCTTATGGGATTTCTAGTTGAAAATGTAATATCTTGTATTATTTATTTTACATTCATTTGGAAATATAATGTCTGTCGGTAGTTCAGAGATATTTTTTTAGAGAGTGTACAGTCAATTAATTTACAATTTTTAAAAACTAAGATTTTCTTTTCTTATGGTTAAACTTGTTAAGATATACATTTAAGGAAAACCATGTTCCACCATCTTAGAGACCTGCAAGTAAGGACAGCAAATAAACAGGACGTTTATCTAATGTCATAATAAAGTAACATAGGAGTTAACTTAAAATAAATAGAACTGAACCTGACATCTTGGTGCATGTGTAGTGCTATAGAAAATAACATGCCTTGTGGCTTTCATCAAACTAAAGCTTCCAGAGAAATGGAAGCAAAGCTTGACATTTATCATACAATACTTTGGACAAAACAGATTCTTTTGATCAACTCTGACATTAATGTTTTCCAACTATTATGGCTATACATTGATAAAACTTTGGTTTCATAGGTGAATGATAGTGAAGTTTGTTTTATTTAACGAAGCCACTAGAGCACATTGATTTCATAGGTGAATGATATATTTATATCTGGTATTTATTTTTAAAGAACTGTGTCAATATTTAAAATATTGTACATAAACATACACACATCTACCTACAAAACAAATCTTTCTAATGAAATGGTGTGGATTTACTTTCTAACTTGTCATGGATTTTAATATAATTACTGAATTCTCTTTTGACATTTTACCTGGGTGGGGACTGCTGGGACATTTGTGCATGTGCTTGAAGACCTAGATATAAAACCATAGTGATAGATGTGGATATGTAATTAACTGACAGAATGATTTCGATATCAGATTTGCTGACCAATGCTTGCTCAGAATCGACCCTGCAGACAGGTGCATGATAATTAACATCAACTTATTAACCGATACTTTTGCTTACAAATTGCATTTTAAAATTCAGTCATTTACCATAGTTGATGTTGTCTAGCTCAGGCCAAGGTTAGCAATGTGTTTCCCTTCCTGCTCACCTGAAGCCAATAGAGAAAAGAACAAAATACTTAGTGATTACAAAAAACACTAAAACATTTGGGAAAGATGTTACTCAATGGTAGATACCTTGTTTGAGGTGGGGGCAGGATTTAGCTCACTTGAGTATTGAACCATCTCGGTGGATCCATTCAGATGAATGAGGGTTTTTTTCTCGCATCACAACTAATGCATCACAACTGAACAAAGGCCATGGTATGTGCTTTCCTGTCTGTGGGAAAGTGCATAATTTTTTAGCTGGTTTCCACTAATGACTATTAGTCAGAATTACCAAATGTGTGGGCTATAATGTGCTATCCTGTTTGTCTAAAAGTGCATTTAAAAGATTCCTTACTGTTAATGTAATAATGTAGTAGAGTGATTGTCACATTAAGTTTAAAGTAGCAAGGAAGGGGAAGGAAATTATTTTTACATGCCCATATCCTGAAGGTTCAGGCCAATGACCTATTCCGGGGCAGGAGGGGAAGGGCGAATTTGAGGCAGGCACAATTTGGAAAAATTTAGTAAACTTTTTGAATAAACATGGCTGGTAACAATTAAAGGCCAAACAAAACATTTGAGTGATGATCCAAGTGTTTGAAGTAGCAGGTGTAGCAATCATCCAGGAGGGAAGTACACATTATTAACTGAGGCCTTATTTACAGAGTAAAACTAACACAAGTGTAGCCATTTAGAGTATTATTGTCATTAAAAAATGTTTAATAATAATACATTTTTAGTGTGTGCAGTGCTTTTATAATAATCTCATTTCATATAAATTCAAATGTTATCTTTTCATGTTGTATATACAAAAAACATTTTGTGTAGACTGTAACTTTACTGTTTTCTTCTTTTAATGAATTAAATAACATAGACATAATATTTTTTCCAAATATTTTAGCACTTCATTTGTTACTGTAATTGGAATTTTCATTTCACATATGGTAGTAGTACTTCACAAATAAGTCTTCTTTTTTTAAACTGAGTAAAGTTCTTTATTTCAAATTATATATTTTTTTGAGTATAACGCCCATCAAAACACTTTCATCAAAGCATAAATGTTTTCGTACAATTCAGATCAATGGAGACAATCTGCTGACAATAGAATACGACAGAAAAACCCACACTGAGACGATCATGGACAGAGATCTGCGCGAGATTCTCACGATCGTCTATGACAGCTCCGGTCTTCCCTCCCACTTCCTGCCTGCCACTGGGCACCACGCCATGAACATCACATACAGCCCCCGTGGTGACATCCTGCAGTGGCAGTATGGAGAACTCCGTGAGCAGCGGCAGTACAATGATAACGGCCTGATGATCGAACGCACAGCCACCAACGGAGCACAATTCAGATACTTCTACAGATTTGGATCAAAGATGGTGAGTAAATTGGGGGATTCCAGTTTTTTAGTTTTACATTGATGACTCGTTTCTAATAAAATATTAAAGAAATGGGCTAGATACAAACAATAATTGTTTGGTAATGATACATGGAATTGCAAATTAAAACATGAATGATTTTTTAACGATACCCCAGCACACCCAAAAAAACCCAGATAGGGTGTCAGAATGGAGAATATATAGTATTTAGATGTCCGCTATTCTTGCTTTTCAAATGAAAGAAATTCATGGATATAGCATCCAACATTTAGTTACAGGTACATCACTATAATAATTAAGGTGAACCATATTCACTGAGTTGGTACCCAGATTATAGAACCTAAATTATAGATAACATTATAAACAACTTGAACATTCAAGTTGATCCTTTGTTAACAAGTAGTCACTGATCAATATTATGTATTAATTTTACAGCCAACAGATGTGATTCTTCCCAGTGGAAAGCAGTACCAGTTCACCCACGACGATCAAGGCCGACTTCACTCAGTCACTACCCCAGTGCTTGGCAAACATGAGTTCCACACCATGATGACACTCGGGGTCCAGCGATACATGTATCAACCACCCGGACTTGAACTACCTTTCATTCTCGACTACGACACCAACGGAAAACTTCGGCAGATTGTCCACCCCGGGGAGATGAAGCGGGTCTATTTCCGCTACAACAACCACTTCCAGGTGTCTATGATCCTGTACGACGAGAGTGAAATAAGCTTCACGTATGACCCGTATGTACAGTCGGTTTCCAGTGGAGTGATTCTCGGCAGAGGTTACGGGTGCAAGACGCACTATTCCTACATAAGCTCACTGGTCAAAGAATACAGCATTGCATTTCCACAAGACCCAACTCTGCTTGGCGTTAATTTTACCTATGGTTATGACAACAACTTCCGGCTGTCCAGCTACGTGGCAACATTCTCCAACAACTTCACCATGTCCACCAACCTCAGCTACAGCGACGTTAGTGGGAAGCTGTCCCGAATCAAGACACTCGATATAAAATGGTCGGGTCAAGATCGCCAGGTTCTTTCCGATGATCACGTGATGATTGTTCGTGAATACGACAGCTACGGACGACTGAGGGACGTGCAGATCAAGTTTGATGACAACGTACGCTTCATGCTTCAGATGAATTATGACCAGATGAATCGCATACACCAGTGGCGCCGTCGCGTGGGACAGACCGATTCCAAGGCCATTGAATACATCTATGACATTGACAGCAATATTGTGGATGTCTTGTTGGAAGGGAAGTCAGCTTGGAGGTATGGCTATGATGCTAATGGCAACATCAACAAGATCACAGAAAAGGAAAGAATCAGAGATCTCGAGTTTGACGTTGGCGACAAGATTTTACGATTTGGCGAGGTGTACTACAAGTTTGATCAAGATGGCTTTTTGGTTCAGCGAGGCACTGCACTTTTAGCCTTCAATTCATACGGTCAGCTGATTTCTGTGGTTGAACCTGAAAAGTACAAATTTGCTTTCTTCTACGATCCCTCCGACAGACTGACCTTGCAGAGAGACAAATATGGCAAAGTGATGCAGTATTTCTATGCCGATAACCAGCATCCACTGAGAGTCACACACACGTACAACCACACATCAGCTGAGGTTACCCAGTACCTTTACGATTCCAAGGGGAAACTTATGGCCCTGGAGCGAAGACAGAAGATCTACTACATCGCTACCGACCCCAGCGGGAGTCCCCTGGTGATCTTCAATGACAAAGGCTACATAATGAAGCAGTGTGCATACAACCCTCTCGGTCTGCTGGAAGAGGACTCCAATCCCAACTTTGAGCTGACCTTTGGTTTCCAAGGCGGCATATACAACTCACACTCCCATCTGGTTCACTTCTCAAAGCGGGTGTATGATGCTGAAATTGGTCGCTGGCTCTCACCAGACTACAAGGGAGTCTTTGAGAAGCTCAGTGGAGTCATCAAGAGTCCAGAGATTCTGAATCTGTACCAGTACCGCAACATGATGAACCATCAAGTGCCGGACCAAGTCCTACCACGCACAGGTCTGTATGAAGTGAAAATATACAAGTGATCTAATGCTTCATGGGTTGGTTGTTGGATGTGTGTAATTCTTATGCACTCATTGGAGAGACTGTATAGTTTCTTGTATCACATTGCAATATTCCATATATTGGTGATAATTTCAAAGACATCCGATTGGCTGCACAGTGATGTCCTAAATGTCAAAGCTAAATTGTGAATTAAAATTAAGACTACAGAAACTGATTTCTACCCATAATGAATAAGATAAGTGTGCAAGAACATGCACCATATTTAAATATTAGTTGGAAATGTTTACATTTGTTTGAAAACAGATTTTTGAGGACAAGAAAGAAATAGAATATTGCACTAATTTTTGTTCTTAGGATACAATTGGAAACGACTCTTTAACACAAATAGTATCTAATAACTTCATATAGAGTAGTATACTTCGTATAGTAAAGTGTGTTTATGTTCAATTTGGATAATGTATTTAATTTGAACCCTACATTCTATAATAGGGGGTATTATTGTTATTTTAAATTGTGGCTCATATTACTATCCATTGCTTGTTGCAGATCTCGCTGAATGGTTAAAAGTTTTGGGCTTCGACATCCACAGCCTGGCTCCCGATGTGTCCTACACTGGCAACCTTCATCCCAAGTCGAGCACCCTGGCCCACCAGCTACTTCCGAGCTCATCCGCTTTCGAGTGCACGTTCCGGCGAGACATGATGAACCTCCTGACCATATCCACCGTTCCTCAGTCGAAGATCACACCCATGCAGGACCTGCCAAAGGAGGAACCCTCACCATTCGCTTCCATATTCGGGGACGGTGTCACAGTTTCCAATGTTGATGGAAAGGTGGTCGTCAATGTGGCAGATATTGCATCGGAATGGTCAAGGAAGCTGGCGAATGTGTTGCTGAAAGATGCAAAAGTTGTGGATCTGCATTATACAATTCATGGGAAAGACGTCCACTACTTTGTTAAGTCTGGCTATACCGAGGCTGAGAAGGATCTCCGCACACTAGGTATCAGCACAGATATGGTCACGTATGAAAATGGGATGATTTCAGTTCACAGAAACCAACGAGGACATGGCTTTGGTCGAGGAAGAGATGAAGCCGATGTTCGTATCCATGGAAACCACACAGTGATCAACATTCGCTATGGAACGAACATAGTGCACGAGAGAAACCGCATTCTTCATCACGCAAAGGAGAGAGCCATTTCTCATGCTTGGAAGAGGGAGAAATATTTATTCCAAAACAATCTACCAACGTATTACCACTGGACCACCAATGAAGCCAAGGAGCTGGAAACAGTAGGACATATTCTTGGCTTTTCTGGAGAGTACATCAGAAACCCTGATGACTACCCAGAATTGTCAGATGACTGCAATAACATTCGATTCATTAAGGAGTCTAGGTAGTATTCGCCAAACTGTGCTGGTTCAGAGACTAACATATGATTCATTAAGGCGTCTAGCTAGTATTGGCCAAACTGTGCTGGTTCAGAGACCTCGAAGTATTGGCCAAACTGTGCTGGTTCAGAGACCGAACGATTGCAATAACATACCATTCATTAAGGCGTCTAGGTAGTATTGGCCAAACTATGCTGGTTCAGAGACCTCGAACGATTGCATTAACATACAATTCATTAAGGCGTCTAGGTAGTATTGGCCAAACTGTGCTGGTTCAGAGACCTCGAACGATTGCATTAACATACAATTCATTAAGGCGTCTAGGTAGTATTGGCCAAACTGCTGGTTCAGATACTTACATTCGATTCATTAAAGAATCTAGGTAGTACTGGTCAAACTGTGCTGGTGTAGAGACTTCACACGACAAACTCAGTATGAGACCATCTCATCTCATGCCAAATCCCGACACTTCGTGTCAAAAAGTTATTCTGTGATCAACAAAATGTGCAAATTGTTTTCCCACGTGAAAATACAAACTTGGAACATGCAGGTTATCTTAGTGTGATGGAAAGACAAAAAACTGCATATCCTAATATGGTGGCAAGGTGGGTACACCGACAGATAATTGTCCAAAGTTTATGAAACCTCGTGGATTGAATAAATATTGGTGTACACAGACATTAATACTTGTCTAAGTTTATGTATTGAAGACAATGGATGCACAGAGATATTAATACACTTTTCCAAGTTTTCAGTACATCATGGATTGAATAAGTGTGCTTGGACTCTTTTCATGGGCAAACATAGTACCAGTTTTGAATTAGTGAAGAGCAAAACTATAAAAATAGGACAGTGCAAAAACTGTGATTTGAAAAATGCTGAAAATGGGGTGCTTCATTCATTTTATTCAGACATAATGTCTTTCCTGCACTATTGACCACGAACCAGTAGAGACAACAATTACTGAAAGAGATGTCTGGTTCTTTAAGACTTGTAGAGAAGACTTGGTTACTTTGTAAAATACTATATGTATTTGATCAATGTGATGGTGCTAACTTACTGGTGAGCCAGTAAAAGGTAACCTACTGCTTCGTAGACCCAAAGGGTCCAAGTGTATGGTGAAAAAACCCACTGTAGGTCACCTACAAATCAACATTTCCAATTACTTGGTAACCGAAATACACGGAAAATGATTCACTTCAATCATTTGTTAATTTAGATATGCAAAATGTTTCTAATGGCTAAATTACAAAATGTTTATGGAGAAAAACTTACATGTTTTATTGTTTTAAACAGATGTTCATACATGTGTACAGTGACAATAAAAAATCTGATATGTATTATAAAATTGAGATATATAATAAACACTATTTGTTTGCAAAATGTACATGTACGGAATCATTTATTTACAAAGTGCTTCTAAACTTTGAAATTGAAACGTTCAAATATTGTTTTTAATTTTAAAAACATTATACCATACCTGTTTGGTTTATTAACAAATAGTGCTGTAACTGTACTCGAATGTATTACAAGTCTCTAGTACGCATGTTATTCTTTGCATTATCATTTAAGTTTTATTTTAAGAGATGAGGTTGAGGAAATGGTGGTCAGTGCACATTTGCTAAGATTTTTAATTGTCATCTAAAGATTTCTAATCTGAAATGTGTAAAAATTATAATGAACCAGATGAAAGTATTGTAAATAGTAATATGGTAAAACAATATTACTGAACTTATATTTATTTGATACATATCCACCTTTTTCACATTAAATTGTACATTTAAAAATATTATTTTAATTAACAACCTAATTAGTGGGTTTTTTAACTTTAAAATACTAAAATTTCTATTTACTATAATAATATGGAAAAGGTGGAATTTTGGTATAACTAAAAAAGACAAATTAAAATGTACTTTTGATATAAAAAAACCCAGCTATCTAGTTAAAAAATAAAAATGAATGATTTTACAATTTGTATGAAAGAAATTATATTTAATGCACAGGTAGCTAGAGCAGGTAAAATAAATTTTAAAATCTGTGTCAAAACAATGGTGCTTCATTTTAATGTTGGTTTACAATAGGAGAAAACAATATCCATTGTCATATCTGAAATTAGGTGTGCAGCATGCTGTCATGCCTGCCATGCTGAATGGAATCTAGGTCAGCAGGGTGAGATTTATGAGAAAGTTGAATGAGATTGTCCAGAAATCCAGTCACAATATTAACACATATCATCATGTTAATACATGTCAGTCACGTTTATATAATGCACACATTGAGCATAATGATACATTCATAACAATGTGTTGAAATGGAAGTTTTATTACTTCATAATCATGCCATATGTAGTCATTGTAAATAATTAAAATAAATGGTATCATAATACAACATTTCTTGTATATTTCTCTAACAGATTTCTCAGTTTGGAAAAGTCCCAAGAAAACAGTAAAACTCTTGTGCAATATAATTCCTGTTTACATCTTTTTATTCTTTACAAATGTTTTACTGCTCAATATACATAGTTTTTTATTTAGTTTTTAGTGAACCATAATACTAGTATTGGAAATAAGCTTTACTTTTACCAACATAATACTATTTCAGTAATGCATCTTTTTAAAAGTTGTTTTTTCATTTCTCAAAATATAAAAAGAAATATGAATATCTTTTGAAACCCTTCAAGAAGTTAAAGTTAAATCACTATACTTAAACTTTTTTTTTCTTTATATCAAACATATGACTTTCTACTCATGTTGTTTTGATGATTTTAATAATGATTCAACAAGACAAATTCATTGTGCATTTATAAAATAAGAAAAATAAGCAAACTTCTAGCTTTGTACTGTTAATTATGCTTACAGAAAGTATATATAAGCTGTGCTGTTTAAAATGATTCTAATATATGACCATTGTGGGATTCTTCTTTCACTTTTAAACCATGTCAAATATACCCTGAGGTATACATGTAAGATCTCGATAGTCATGTACTAAGATTTCATGTAATGTGCATTGTGAATCTCTCTCTGTTTTCAAAAGATAAGTCATGATTTCTACAAGGCAACATATGAAAACACACTATATTTTAGTGTACAGCTTTTTCTTTGTAATGTGCATTGTTTTCCTCTCTGTTTTCAAAAGATAAGTCATGATTTCTACAAGGCAACATATGAAAACACACACTATATTTTAGTGTACAGCTTTTTCTTTGTAATGTGCATTGTTTTCCTCTCTCCGTTTTCAAAAGATAAGTCATGGTTTCTACAAGACAAAATATGAAATTATATACTATATTAGTGTACAGCATTTTCCATGTGCATTTGTTTCTCTCTTGCTTAAAAAAAATATTAAATCATGATTTCTTCACGGCAACATGAATACATGTGCTACATTAATGTACAGAATTTTCTTTGTACAGTGTACAGATTAAAGTATCTGATAACTTCAACAATCATGCACAAACTGTTGACATTCACATCATGATCATTGTTTGTATAAGCACATTTAGTTTTTATTGTGCTTTTTAAAAATAATCTATAAATATGAGATATAAAGCATTTAGGGAAATCTAAGTTATAACAGAAAAATAAAATGAAAAACATGTATAGAGGGTTGGCGGTAGTTGTGTATACTGCTTTATATTCTGTTTCTTTAAAATTATTGTGCTTACACTAAATCCCTTAACAGTTACTTAACAAAAAAGAATCCAGAAAAAGTTAAACCCCACAAATATCTATTTGGCCCTACAATGGCTACATGTATTAAATCCTTTATCATTTTGTAGACTGGAGTCATTAATGCACCTACTGACATCTTTGCATGATTTGGTCAATGACACTCAGCACATTTTTCTTGACACCTTTATTCCACTTGTCTTTCCTTTGTGTTGCATAATTATGTTAATCAGTGTGCCAAAAACTGACTCAAGATGCAGCCATTATTGTTTACATGCGTATGTATGTGAGATGCACTCATCTTTGTCACTGTTCCAGCACCACATTTATATCACTTTCCTCAATTACTGTTCATCTCATTGGAGAAATTTAGTGCTACATCTCATCATTTTCATATGTACATATATCATTTTTTGTCTATTTGAAATTGTGATCTAACCTAGTTGTTTTTATCAAAAAAATCAGTATTGGAATTGCTTCTGATAATTTTATGACAATGTGAAATAACTATGTATATGATGGGTGTTATTTTTAATCCAGAAGCAAAGTGTAATTTACCATTTGTGTTTTATTAAAAGAGGAATAAGAGTAAATAGTCCTGTGTTTACACACTGGGTTATAGATTATTATATTTTTAATCGATTAGCTCATGCATACAAAAAATGTCATTGTATGTATATATACCGGTACATCTCAGAATTTTTAATGAACTCAAATTTCTAGCCAAACTGGAGCCAGTTGTTCAAATGTTACCAGGTAGTTAGCTTAACCAGCGGTTAACATTTTTAAAACCAAGAACTGAATCAATACAAATAATAATTGAAAACACAATGTTGAAACATGTTTTACAACAATCAAAGATATCCGTACATAATCAAATAGTTTATTTGTATGCAATAATAATTAACATGAAAATATTAGACTAACCCAGAGTTAATTTAATTATTCTTTTAACAATGGGCCCAGATATCTATATCTAGATTAATATACAGGTATTTATTAATATTGGTTCTATATACACTTTTTTTTTCTTTTTAATTTTTCTTTTTAACTATAAAATTTATTAATATCTAATTGTTACAAAAATGGCAATGTCTCAAGATAGCACAAATATGAAAATAAAGATTGTTTTTTATTTGTATACCAAATAAATGAATGTTAGATTTTAATAAAAATAAAAATTAATATGGTTTAGAAAACATGGCTAACAAATATTTGATACCAGCAAGAAAACTAAATGCATGTGTTGTATGCAACAGTGAATTGCAGTGAATATTTTGCAATATTAAGAATATAAATTGCAATTTTCTTTAATTTAATGGCAATGATTTCTGTGGGTTTTTTTTTTTATTATTGAAAGAAAATAATGCATAATTTTTCTAGTGAAAAGAAAATTCAGAACGCATAGTGTATTGTGTCATTTACATGCATATTATTATTATTATTTTTTTTTTTTTTTTTTTGGGGGGGGGTAACTTTATACAAACTAGAATGTATAACATAAAATGCAACTGTAAGAAAAATATTTTTATTGCAATTTTCTTCACTGCTGTTTTTTGATTGGCTTCTATAGGTTGCCAGTATTTGCATGTTACTCCTGTTTGAGTGTGTTCCACAGGTCTAGTCTCAGTATGTTGACATTGTTTGTTTGAAAGGCTGTATACACAGTCTCTGTCAGTACTTGTCTGTACAAAATGCAATATTTAATGATGAATGCAAAAACATGTTTGTATTTAAAGGAAATAAAAAACAAAAATATACATAGTTTTATGTTATTTCTCTGGAAATCTAATAAATAGGGCTCATATATTTTTAAAGCAAACTTGGCCTAGAAAATCGTAAAACAATAGTAAGCTATGACATCACTATGACGGGTACTGTAGTGATGTCAAAAACTACAATGGTTTTATGATTTCTTAGCTCTAAGATAGCTTCAAAAATTCCTAGCCAGAAGTAACACGTTTCATTTTTGTGAGATACTTATGAATTAGAATTGGAATCATTTCATCAGTAATCTCTCCTTGAGAGCTCTTTGCTTTGTGAAATCACAGAAATAAGCCACATTTATACCCTACAAGGTTTGCTAAGGATCATGATTTTAAGATCCTAAGGTGGGACGTATTTCAGTGGTAAAGGCTTGCCTGATGCACGGTCAGTTCGGATCAATCTTGATTAGTAGGTCCATTGGGTTATTTCTCATTTCACCTGGATAGCAGTCAGACTGAGCTAGCCACTCCATTGACAGGATTTCTGTTGCTGTGGTATGTGCTGTCCTGTCTGTGGAAAAGTGCATATAAAAAAAAATCTCTTTCAGCTAATGAAAAGTTTTGCAGGTTTCCTCTAAAGACAATGTGTCTCAATTACTGTAAGCAGTGGCGTAACCGAGTCTTTATTTTTTGGTGGGCCAAAGCGGGGCAAGACCTTCGTCTGGGGGGCCAATGGTGTATTTATTGTGTACAATCAAATGTCAAATGGGGGGGGG
>JAECMU010113495.1:0-27243 GCA_016106625.1 Dracogyra subfuscus
TTATTTAAATTATTTATAATTGTTTTTGATGGATTTGGTAATGACATTAGTAGATACGTAATTATGCGCGGTCGGTCTAGGATCGATCCCCGTCAGCTAACCACTGGGGTTTTTCTAGACATAACCATATGTCCGACGCCGATATAACCGTAATTATAATGTGTTGAGTGCGTCGTTAAACAAACAAACAAACAGATACGTAATTTTAGGTATTAATAAAGTGTTAACAATTGTAACTCTTCCTAGGACCGTCAGTTTTCTAAATGACCACAGTTTTATCAAGTTCAGAATTTGTTTGATCTTAGAGCCAAAATTACATGCTATAATATCTTTTAAATTTATGGTGAAGTTAATACCGAGCAAAGTAAACTGGTTTTCACCCCATTCCAATTTCCAACGTGTATGGTGATAGACATCTTTACAACCTATCCAGATGGCTTTTGACTTAGAGTAATTTACTTTTAAACCGGAGATCTCAGAATAGTAATCAAGTAATGTCATTGTATTGTACAGAGACTCGGGAGATCCATCAAGAGTGAAAGTAGTATCATCCGCATATTGAGAAATGAGATATTTTTCACCATTAATAGTAATGCCTTTGATATTTGTTTTATTCCTAACTAAAATTGCGAGAATTTCAACACAAATAAGAAAAATATATGGCAACAAGGGGTCACCTTGTCTGCAACCTCTTTCTAATTTGAAAGTTTCTAATAAATAACCATTTTGTAATACACTGGACATTGAATTTTTGTTAAATGTTTTAATCCAGCTCTTTATTGAACTTTTAAAATTAAATATATCTAATGCTTTTTCGATAAAGGACCAAGATACAGAATCAAAAGCTTTTTCGAAGTCCACAAGTATTAACAGACCAGGTATATTGTATGTTTCAGTGTATTGCATTATATCATATATCAATCGTATGTTTTCTCCAATATATCTTCCCTTAATAAAACCTGTTTGATCTTTGTTTATTATTTTATCTAAAACTGTTTTAATTCTATTTGCAATGCAGCCAGAAGCCATTTTGTAGGTGCAGTTCAAAAGAGTTATAGGTCGCCAATTTTTCAAAAATTGCTTAGGCTTATTTTGCTTGGGGATACAAGTGATTATATGTCCTAAGTCTGTCCACATTTTTTTGAAAAACTCTGTTGTAAATCCATCCGAGCCAGGACTTTTTTCATTCTTCATATTTTTAAGAACATTTAATACTTCAGCGTATGTTATTTTTCCTTCTAGAGCTTGTGTTTCTTCATTTGTTAACCTGTTAAAATTATAAACTGATACTGATAGCAAGATGTCTATTTGTAAAAATTTGTGATAAAATCCATTGACTGGTAGTGAATATTTGTGTAACATCTGGGGTACCATATTAGAATATTGTTAGTATGGAAATGAGTTTAAATGTTTTGCAGGACACTGATAACTGTTTTTGCTTTAGCCTATCTTACAAATTTGACTTTTTATTTGAAACATTATTTAAATGTGTGTGTGGTTTCATTTTGAAATTATTTTGCAATGTACTCCCTTGTGTATGTGAAAAGGACCCACTCAACACATTTTATTTACGGTTATATAGCATCGGACATATAGCTAAGGACCACACAGATATTGAGAGAGGAAACCCGCTGTCACCACTTCATGGGCTTCTCTTTTCGATAAGCAGCAAGTGATTTTTTATATGCACCATCCCACAGACAGGATAGCACATACCACGGCCTTTGATATACCAGTCATGGTGCATTGGCTGGAGCGAGAAATGGCTTAATGGGGATTGATCCCAGACCGAATACGCATCAAACAAATGTGAAAAGATTTTCCTTGTTGTTTTTGAAGGTTAATTATTTGAAATATAGGTGATAGCCAAGGAGTTATTTAAAAAAAAATTACATTTGGCTTTTCACCAGAAGTGCAAACTGTTTGGCTCGGTATTAATACACTGGATATCACTTTTTTTAGTAATTTTCAAACAGCTGATTTCGTGAAAAATTTAATAGCTAAACCTTCATTCAAATGAGGATTTTCGAAAATTTTGGTGAATAAATGTTTCATAAACATATATCTGCATCATATTGGTCATCTCCCGATTGGGTGTGGTTTGTATGGGTGTGTCAAAAATGTACCCAAAATCATGCAGTTTGGGAATATATTTTGGAATGTAACATGACAATTTAACTCAAAATATTTAAAATTAATCCTCTTTTATAATTATGACCCTATTAGTAATTTCCTTGAGACTAAAAACACCTGTATCTTTCTTTATTTTTAAACCATAGGTAGGCAGTTAGGATGCAATGGGCTGGCATGCATACACTGTGGCTGAAGGTTCACAAATAACTGGTCTTTTACCCAAGGCTATGCATTTTTTAGTTTGCAAACAATAATGCAATCATATGCGAATGAATCCAATGTCACCATTAATTTGTAATTTTACGGGTTATTACATTTGCACCCCATTATCTTTTACAGTAAAACATTTAAAAGAAATAACTTTCAGTGCATATTTCAAGGTTGATGGAGATGTTCTTTAATTTGTAATACTGTTGATTGTTAGACAAACAGATTTATATATGATCATAATTGTATCTTCCCTTGATTCTCTCCATCACCTGACAAGTCATTCATTTCAACTTATTGTCATGCTTATATCCAATTAAGGTTCAAGCATGCTGTTCTGGGCACACACTTCAGCTATCTGGGCTGTCTGTCCAGGGTTAGTGGTTAGTAAGAGAAAAGGGTGTAGTGGTCTATCAACTGAGTTGTTAAAACTCACTCTGAGTGGAAGCCAGTACCGGGCTGTGAACCCAGTACCTACCAAACAAATGTCTGATGGCTTAACCATGACACCACCAAGGCCTGTCTGACAATTCATAATCATAGCTACTTTTATATAGATAAATACTGTTTCTGGATATACTGATAACAAGAATCACACTCTTACAGGTATCTAATCTGAGTAGGTCAAAGGTCAAGGTTTGAGCCATGGGATGAATTATTTATTGCTAGGTCGGATTCAGACAGGTGTAGCTACTGTATGGTTTTACAGGTACATGTATATATTTGTTTTTAAAATAGGCTTAATGTGAATGTGAATGTAAATGCATGTATTCTGATAGTATCATAGAATAGGATTTCAAAATCTTAGCCATAAATATATTTATTTCATAAACTTTAGGTGGTGGTTTCATTCCCAAGCATGTTTATTAATTTCATTAATGAACAAATCCTTTTTTTTTTATCACTTTTATTATTATTTGATATTCCAGCTATTTGGGGTTTTTGTTGCACAAAACGATTTTTATTTAGTACCGGTAGATTTGATTTGATCTGAAATGTTAAAAACTACCATTTACCTTATTTTATAAAGCTGGGATCTTATATTTGTTAAAAACTGGACGTAATTCAGATGTTTAACAAATCCTATAAATTAATATAATGATAAAATGAAAGGTTTTTTGTTTTCTTTCATCAATAAAAATTTACAATTACATTATATTTTAAATGTAGCATTTTCTATATATCAAATATTTCTGTCAGGAAATCACATTTTATTTTTAGTGTTATTATTTAGGTTTTTGTTCTGTCAAAATTGATGATTTTAAATCTTATATGGTGTGTGTGTGTCTATATTTATTTCAGTCTACAAGTATTCATGTACATTTTATTTTTGTAACAGAAAGTTCAAGAACAGTTTGTTGACAATGAAAATCCCTGCAAGACTTCAAGGTATTGTCCTTGTGATGGGTTTTGTCTTGTGTGTGTACAGTACAAGGAGCAACCAGAGTGGTTACAAGAAACACCCTCTGTCATGGTCCAGTTACTTGAAGTTGAAATATAAAAATGCAAATCACACTCACAGTATTACACTTAGCAATAATTTCAAACCTAGTTTTGAAACTAAGCTGAAAGGTCAGGTTCACTGGTCCTGCAAAGACGATGTAAATATACAAGATACTAAAAATGGATGGTTGAAAGGTCACAACCATTTGTCCAAAGAAGCTGTAAATGTACCACATAGTAAAAGTCAAATAAATCTACAAGATAATAAAAGCAAACAGAATAAGTCTGCAGTCAGGACGAGGAGACCTTGCATGGTGATTGTTGGAAGACAACAGATTCCTGTGTCCTGTAACTCTCCTGCATTTGAGGCATTACCAGTTCCTGAGGATGCAACTGTGTTCAAATTTAATAAGTAAGTGTTAGCATTCTGTATAATCGCAACTTGAAATGGTAGTGAGGATACATATAAATGCTCATGAATCTGGGTGTTCCTCAAGGCACCAGAAACCAGTGTGAAGAAAGTTCATTTGATGGCACTGATAATTTGTAATTACATGGAATCAGCTGTTTTGCTAATCACATTACAATAATTCTTTAAAATACTATATTGTACACGAGAATGTATTGTTTTGTTACATTGATAAATGATGTAATTTAGTAATCATGTAATATCTTCGACCAAAGGTGTGATTTAACAACTAATGTACATCATGTCATGTTTATTTCTTATGATGCTGATGTTACTTAAAGATCAAGTAAATCTTCAGAATATATATGTGTATTTAGGACTTTATATTGATTTAAGCATTGATACATGAATATTTAATTACTATAGGCCAAGATGTAATTTGTTTTATTACTATAGGCCAAGATGTTCAAATTTAAAATATGAAATGAAATCAAGTTATGGATATATATAAGATCTTGTTACTTCAGAATACCTTCTGATCCACGATTGCTTCCTGAGATTGGAAATGGTCACCTAGCAACAGTCTTATTCAGCGACACAATCTACATGAATGGGTTGTATAATGGTGCCAACACAAGCAGCCATCGAGCCCGAATCCCATCAACAGTTTCATTTAACATCACTGGCGTTTCACCTGCTAACTCTTCTAGGATAAGAGTCTTGGATATGGGTAGAGGTTTGTCTAACTTTCTGTTTGTTTATCATATTTGTTGTAAGCATAAAGCATGTTCATCCAACTTGGTTAATTGTTCAATGTTGTTTCTAATTACATTTTCAACAAATTAACATACTCATTTGTTTGGTTTTGGCTTAAATTAGGAGATAACCATATGGAGATTTTAGATTTGCAGGCGTTATTGTCTAGTTGATCCACAAATGTAATTTTTGACCGAATGCAATCTAAAAACTCTATATGGTTATGTCCATTGTAAACTGAATTGTTTTTCTACAGAACTAACTGTATATTTGGCATTTCTTGAAAAAATACCTGGCTACAATCTAACTGTAGACCCTTGAATTGTCAACTTCGCCTGTTCCAATAGCTAATGACGTCCCTTGCCAATGACATCACTAGCTTTCCAGGTGTTATTGTCTGTTTGATCCCGGAAAAAGAATGTAATTAACCAATCACAATACAGAACACACTCCAGTCAGTTTACAATATAAATTATCTATTAAAAATGGCAAACTCTAGTTTCTGAGATAAGAACTTTTATTCTTTTTTTAACAAATAATTCTAAATTTTTTACAATATGATGATGGCAAAGGTATGATGATGAGAATTTTTCAAAAGTATTTATTAATTATAGAATAATCTATTTTACAAGCAGATAGCACAGACATGTTTGGAATTCTTTAAAAGTGGGAATAAATAACAGTAAAGTTTATATTCTTAAAAATTGGTAAAATATTTTTTTATAACTGTTTAAAGCCTGGTTATTAGACAGCGTTAAATATGTTTGCCTGTTACAGCTTTCTTACTTAACTTAACAAGTGTTTGGCATAAATTATGAACTTTTACAAAACCAATGCACTTTGGAATTTATAGTAACTCAAAACTACTTTTGAATGAAATTAACTACCGACAGGACATTTTCACAAATATGTTTACAAATTATATTCTTCCAGAGTATACTAATCAACCAGTAGAATTATTTTTGTGACAGGTTGTTAATACATGTATTGAATTTTAAAAGATTCCATTCCAGGAGTTTACTATGAGCGGTTTGAAGGTCAAGGCTACTTCATAGAGGTGAGACAGTACGCCCATCGTGTACTGTCCCGTCTGCTGGTGATCGAGGTTGTGATGAAGCGTGATGGTGATCAGCATCTCAGTATCAACGTCACTGTGAACACAGGGCCCCCTAGTGAGGACATCATGTTTAAAAACTCATCTTCAACCAATCCTTACATAAGGTACTTTATGTCCATATATGTGTCACTGGTTGTAATCATTAAATGTTTTGTTCTTAAAAACTCAAAAATCAAATACATTTTTTATTCAGTCTTGTTTTCTTGCCATGATGCATCATTCTTTATTTCCATTTCATGCTATATGCATTAATAGCTATGTGCAAATGATGACTTCACCATGTGAGTTCTTTCTGGGTAGCATCATTGATTTGGGTGAAATGATTAGTTGGAATTCACTGTTGCACCAATATTGGTTAATGAGCAACAGACTGCATCTTGTGAGCATTATGTTTAACAAGTGTTTAATATTTTTCAAATAGATGTTATTTATTTTATTAATCCTTTGAACATCATAATCATATTCCAGCAGACAACCTCAGGATGAATAGTATGATTATATGTAATGGCTGAAATATTGAGATCTGTAATGTTATATTTTGTATAATTATCATTCATGTAAATGTATAGTATGTAATCATGTGGAGAGGAATTTATTTAGGCCTTCTGCTTGTTTACCAATTCATTACATGTATTGAATAAATACTCTTTGAAAAATAGTTTGGAAATCTAGTCAGTGGTGTTGCGTGGGTTACCAGCGCCTGGGGCAAGGCAAGTATTGTGTCCTCTAATCAGTGGACCGTTAGCAATTCCTGAGTCCCTTCCATCAGTCCAGAATTTTGCACCTGGGGCAACCTCTCCTGTGGCCCCGCCCACCCTGCGCCACTGAATTTAGTGGTGAAAGTCTTCTATATTCCTAGTGTACGTACAGGGAAAACCAAAGAAGCAGAGTACCCCAGTATTGCACCAACAACACCGGTAACAGTCTACTCCAATAACATTGTCAACACCATCACACTTCCTCCGGGGATATCGGGAGCAGTTATACCATTTATAACATCAATCAGTACCAGCAAGGACGAGGCTATGAACTACTGGAACAAAGGTAAATACATGAAACAAATTTGTCTTCAAATATACAGTGAAACCCCTCTAAAGCAGACCATCTGTTCATAACTGGAATTCCCTCAAAACCCTTGTGGTCCCTTTATAAATATCAGTATAGAACAGAACCTTTCTAAACCTGGTACCCCTTAAACCTTGTCTTTTTATTTGGTCCTATTTTAGAGCAGTTTCACTGTACATACAATTAAAGCCAAAAATATATTTTGTTTTTAATAGGGTATCAAAGAACCTAAAATTTAACATTAACCCCCGATAAAATATTTCTGGTAACACTAAATCTAGCTGCAGCAATATCCTTCTTTAAATTGTATGGCTTTCATTAAATGTTGGTGATTTTATATTAAAGCATGTCAAAACTGTAGTACTTCTAAACATCCTATCATTTCATATACAAGAAAAAGTATTATTAATTTATAAATAAGCTTATACATGTATTATACGATTTTAGGATCACGAAAAGTGCCCAAATATATTTTATTTAACCTACATAATATGTTTTATTTTGTGGTTTATTTCATTTTTTAAAACACGTTTACTGTTTTATTTTAACAGTAAGCAGAAGAAAAGTTATTACATTACAATAAATATATACTTAAGTATTGAACCCAGATCATTAACCCATCTATTCATTATTTTAACATTTCATACAGGCTAAATGTAAAGATAAATTGTCAGTCACATAAACTAATACATAATGTTCTATATAATATAAAGTCTGTCATTTAACTACTGAGCTCCAAACATGTTTTTCTTGCAGGCTTAATCCATAAATGATGTTTAATAAATGAAATAGTATTTTCCAAACAAGAGTTATATTCTATTCATTATTTCACATTAAAATAAGAATAATAAAATTTAAATCCTTGTAGGTATGAGTTTGATGATGAATCAAACCCTGTTTTCCTCCCACGTGGATGCGTGGACCATGCTGTGGAAACAAGGACATATTGACCTCACTGGTGACCTCACACTGTCGAGAATCACGTACGCATCTCAATATTACCTGCTGAGCTCGTTACCGCTTGAAGAAGACAAAACTTGGCCATTTGTTGGTCTGGCTCCTGGTGGACTCGCCCATGGAGGTGGCAACAAAGTAAGATTTGTTCATGATCATCATGTTAACAAATTTAGTTTAGTTTTGTTTAACAAAACCACTTGAGCATATTGATTTATCAATCATTGGCTATTCAGGGCTTCTAGATTATGGTAGCCTCCCTCTCGTGGCTAGTGATATTCAATGTTGGGCTACTACTATTGCCATGCCCAATGGCTAGTGAAAAACATTTGTCAAATGTTGCAGTTACTTCTATTTTGTAAGCATGATGCCCCATCCCCCAATATTAGTGTTTTTAAGCTCTATCTTCCTCTTTAATTGACATATTCCATTATTACCATTATTTAGTAAAATTGTATTAACTTAAAGTAAGTTGGGCTAATCAGTTATTAATTGTAGCTGGTAACTTATTAAAATCAGACCCCATGGCTAGTGGATTTAACTATTAGGAATAATTGGACATGTCACCTAAGATAGATCATAAAAGTCCATAGATCTGGAGTGGGTGGGCAGGATATTTATATATACAAAATACGACTTAAATGTAGCATTTGACTAAAAACAAATTCACTAGTCGTCAGGCAAAATTTATAGTATTTATTCATTAGTCCACCACTGAATACCACTTGCCATGGGAGTGAGGCTACCATAATCTATAAGTCCAGAGTACTTCCTGTAAAATAACTGTATCAAGTAACCCATTATTTTAATATTTGAATGGTCAGTGGTTATTTTACTTTTTGTTTATATAGTATTTTATTAGACATGAAAAAAGTGTGGCTGAAAGAATTAAGTTACTGAGAGAAATATTTTTACACTTTGTTCACAGGGCTTCTAGATTATGGTAGCCTCACTCCCATGGGTATGATATTCAATGTTGGGCTAGTAAATTACTATCAACATGCCTGACAGCTAATGAAAAACAAAATGGTCAAATGTTACAGTTAAGTTTATTTTATAAATATGAATATCCTGATCCCACACCAACCTCCAGTGTTAATGTTTTTGAGCTCTTTAGGTGACATCTAATTATTACTATTATTTAATAAAATTGTATTGACTAAAATAAAGTAGGGCTAGTGAATATTTAATTATGGCTAGTAAATATTTTAAATTACTGATCCCATGGCTTGTGGATTTTAAAAACATTCTAGAAGCCCTGGTTCATATTTTGTTTGTCTTGTTGACAGAATTTCTAACCTTAATGAATCCTGTGACTTGACTGATTATTTTCAATAGGATTACATGGGCCATGTTTTCTGGGATCAGGACACGTGGATGTTTCCTCCCATACTGTTTCTCCACTCTGATATTGGCAAACTGATGATCAACACTCGGATCAGGACTCTGAATTCTGCTAAACTGAATGCTAATGAGACTGGTTACAAAGGTGCCAGGTATCCATGGGAGTCTGGGTTCACAGGTATTTAATGCATTAGCAAGTCTTGTGATTACTGAACCATGTTCAAAAAGTTAGTGTAGCTATTTAAAAATGTGTTCCTTCTTTCGAAATATTCAAATATGTTACTACTTTACAAATATTTCTAGTGTATTGCTACAAATTTATCTATTTTTGTCAAATATAATTTATATTTTTAAAACCATAAATCACAAATGATATTTGAAATGTGTAAAACAAAACAAAAAACACCATAAAAATTACTTTGAAATACTGACAATTGTTTGTTTTTGTGTTCATTTAATTTTTCAAAATCATGGATTAATTCTCTTCAAGAAATACATTGGTTATGACAACCATATGATATTATTTGCCTTTGCTATACTTTGCTCATTCAGACCAGTCTGTTGAAAAAATGTTAAATGTAACTAGGTTAAGATATCAGGTCAATTTAGAGTTTGTTTTGTTTAACAACACCACTGGAATACATTGATTAATTGATTAATCAGTTATATAAGATGTTCACGGGTGCAGTCTCTGTGTATTTCCCTGCACCCACCTGGCATCCTCATCCTCTGCCGCTAATAAAGCTGGTCTGACCCACATCAATAACTAGTAGGGGTGCATAGTAGGTGGTTATAAGTGCCTCTTAACAATGCCAGAAAGTAGCTACTGAACACTCTGAGAAGTGGTCAGACTGAGCCCACAGCTAAAAGCTGATGGGGAATGGCAGGTGTGTTGCACAGACAGTCACACGAGACAAGCACCTGTCGCGGCTGGAGAGACAAGGACTGGGATGTGGAGGTGGACAGCCAAAGAAGTTGAAAAATAGGAGGAGTTGCCAGATCGGGATTAAATGAGATGGAATTCAAAGGAGAGAATGGAAAGGGGGCAGTGGGATGATAAAAAAAAAGATGTCTAAGATATCAGATTACGTTTTTATGAAAAGAGAATATAGTAAATAGATTGTTTAATTATTTTTATGTTTGGTCATCTGTTTCATGTAGGACTAGAAGTGAGTCCATCAGAGGCATGTGGTGATCTTGAAGTTCACATCACTGGTGACGTGTGTCTGGCATTCAGACAGTTCATACAGCAAACCAACGACACACACTTCCTCACCTCCGAACAGGGTGCAGACGCCATCTTCAACATGGCAGCTTTCTGGATCTCAAGAATGCTTTACAACCATGGGACAGGCAAATTTGAAATACATGGTAATTCAGATCTAATTAGATATTTCTTTAATGGAAACACTTTGCTTTTGGATGTAGATAAAATACACCAAATAGTGCTTTAATTAGTAGTTACACTGAGATGCTGAAGTAAAAAAGAAGAAATTTAAAAAACATTATTTTGATTTGGCAATATGTTCTGGGTTAGGCATTTCTAAACCAGTTTATCTGTATATATATATATATCAGAATTCCTTTCAAGTAATTCCTTTTTTATTATTTTGTTAACAAACAACCTAAAGAAACATTACATGCAGTATTCACAGTCTGTAAACTGGTAACTCTGTTATTGTCTGTTAACTACAGGCGTAATTCCACCCGATGAGTATCAAAGAAATAGTGACAACTCTGCATATACGAACTCCATTGCCAAGGAATGTCTCCAGACGGCCATGTTGGTGAACAGTCTGCTGGGTAAAGAGTCTCCCAGATTGTGGTCAAACATTACAGCCAATATGTATATCCCTTTCAACAGCACCCTGCAGTACCATCCAGAGTTTGATGGCTATACTCCGGGTAAGGCTGGTGTCCAAAGTTATTAGTGTTTGTGTATTTTAAAATATGATGTTTTCATGTCACTTATTATGTACATTGCACATATATATGTGGTTGAAAAGTATATTATTTAGAAACTGAACGTTGTACTAATATTGATGTTATATGCTAAAACATTGTTTAAATTGTAATTTTATAAATGTGATTTAAGGCATCTTGATATTGTTTTAGACAGAAAATGCACATGGGTCAAACAAGGCTAAATTTTAGTATGTGAATTGTGATAATTTAATAATAAAATAATACATTAAAATTTATTATGTATAATACAGGCCAACGTCCACCAAACTGTAATGAGACCATGGAGACTCCTAATAGTCCTATGGTATCCCTCTTTTATTAGTAATTAACGATGGATTAAGATTACATTTCAATTCAATGTTAGACTGATTGTTTTTTCAATTGGTTTTCAGTGATGTATTCCTGCATATGCCTGGCTATATGCCTGTATCATACATTTGACCATATTCGGTATACCGTAATGATTTAAAATGTGTTTGCCAAGAAAGTGAAGTGAACTAACAGCCATTCTATTTGCTACAGACACGGTGGTGAAACAGGCCGATGTGGTAATGCTGAACTACCCACTGATGGAGGAAGACCGGGGAACGCAAGTTACAAAAAACGACCTCAAAATCTATGAAAAGGTAAACCACTTTGCATTTCCCTTTGATGGATCATAAAAATAAATCTTGATTTCAAAATGGTACATATCTGTAAGGGATGTATTCTGGAAGACAATGAATAACTAAAAAATGGTGTATACATGTACTGGTTAGGGTTATTGTGTGTTTTATAGCAACCTGAACATGGGATAGTGAAAAAAAAAAGAAGAGAAAAATAATAATAATAATAATTGGGTGGTGTGCTTTTAACGAACTTTTGAAAATTGCCATTAACATTAACATAATGTGCAAAGATCAAGATTAATATGTAAAGCAATACTAATCCACATTTTACAAATTTTATCAAAATAAAAGTTTAAAATATGTAATGATTGACATTGCAATTTTTCTGGATGTAATTCTCTTTGATACCCTCACTACAGGTGACACCTGGAGGTCCAGCGATGACCTGGGGAATATTCACAATCAACTGGCTGGAGTTGGGCAACGAGAGTCGAGCTGATGAACTCTTCAAAAAGATGCTCCTCAACGCACAGGAACCTTTCTATGTATGTGCACTACAACCACAGGAATATTTACAATCACACTGCCACCATCTTAATAGTGAATTGGTCATTATGATTATTGTAAAAAATTATACTGATAAAATTGAAGAAGATATTGTGGTTTAAAAAGTGAATCAAGACAATTTTTAAGTAGTTTTGTTAACAGCAAATGGTAATTTTTAAGATCAGTCTTGATAACTAGTAACTGTTTACTAATCTTTTAAAGGCTAAGATTACATGATTCAAAATACAAGTTAAATTTTAATAATCACATCATAATTTATCTCTCTATCATAAATGGGTATTTGTTAACTTCTATAATAAAAAAATTTTTATGATCTAGAGATATATAATTTTAAAAAGTTATTTTATCTTTTAACTTAAACATGATATTCAAATTTCAGATATGGACAGAGAATGCAGATGGTAGTGGGGCGACCAACTTTCAAACTGGGATGGGTGGATACCTACAGTCTCTTATTTTTGGTTATGGTGGATTTAGATTACACAACCAAGAACTCAAGTTCACTCCTTCCATACCACCAACCATCACAACATTCTCCATCATTGGTCTTGACTATGCTAACAACTCATTTGACTTTGTGTTTGAAGACAAGAAAATGACAGTTACTCTGACCCTTGAAACTCGGCCTGTTGGTATTCGAGTCAATGACATCACGACAAAGATGACATTAGGACAAGCGTACATTTATGCCAGAGTTCAAGCTGCTCTTGTTCCACTTACAAGTTAAAATAGATGATGGGATCATATAACATTATTTTTTAACAATTTTGTTAAAATGGTTTTAAAATTGTCAAAAAACCCAACCTTGCACACATTATAGACATTTCACTTTGAATGGTAGGTACGACGGTTTTGATAAATGTTTTGATTTTTTAACTTACATTTTTGCATTACATTAGTTACCATTTAATTTTAAAATAAAGATGTTTGGAATTGCAATAATGTTCTACTCCATGGCAATTCTTTTATTCTAGAACACTTTCCTACACGGTGAACACTACCACTGGGCTATGTTCCACCCTCGGTGTAGCTCAGGCGGGATGTAGCCCAGTGGTACAGCGCACGGTCAGTCTTTGATCGATCCAGTGCACCACAACTGGTTTATCAAAGGCCGTGATATGTACTACCCTCTGTCTGTGGGATGGTACATATAAAAGATCCCTTGCTGCTTATCGAAAAAAGAAGCGGGTTTTCTCTCTCATTATCTGTGTGGTCTGTTTGACGCCATATAACCGATAAAATGTGTTGAGTGCATCATCCAGAGCGCATACTAAAACAAACATGATGCCAAACATTTGCATAAGAATTCAGGTATTGTTGAAAGTGAAAGTCAGTAACATTCTTGACTTTATAGTAACCTGATCAACCATTGTCAACTTTTCTTGATACCTGACAACCAATAAAATGGAAATTGTTCACAAACTTTATTATAGTATGTTCACTTTTTAAATGTATTAGGTAAAATAAATACAATAAAATACAAATGTAAGTGTGAACACATTATATGATAAATATGTCTTAAACATAAACAAAATATATTTACAATAATCCATGTAATAAAACTAAAACATACATTGTATTCTAAATATCTAATACAACAGGCTAACAATAAACTATTTAATGAGGGATCATCATCTGTCAAAATGTTTTAACATAGTGATTTGTAAATTATATTCCTTTAAAAACAAAAAATATTTCACTTAATTTTTGTGCTATGGTACAAACAACTTTAACATGTTACTGGCACATCTGAGCAGCTTTTTGATTCAATGTCTTAAAAAGAGAGAACATTGGTTAGTAAAGGACAAGCCCGAGCTAAAGTCAATGATAATTTCTGCACTATCAGTTTTTCTTACTACCATATACAAAACAAATATTGGGCTGAATTTTACGAAGCCTGTTTTTTTTAAACACATGTGTTTAAGCATTGTAAATGTCTGTAGTTACATGTGTGTAAGACATAAACAGGCTCTGTAAATTCAACCCATTAAGTCTAAGATTAAAAAGATCAAAGAACTAAATGTACAATTTGTTAAATATAACATATCAAAAAGTTACCATTAGGTATTATATTTATTGTATAGTAGCAAAAACTATAGTGTGAAAATTATCTGACATTAACTTTAGTATTTGGTACAAATCCAATTCAATATGATAACCTGATAGTTTGATTACTGTATCAGTAAGCTTAATAAAGTGAACATCATCAAGCCCACACTATGATTTTCACACCTGTTGAAGTGGCCACTTTCATATAGTAGCAGTCTTAAGAGCAGATTTAACTTTAGAATCATGATATATAAACACAAAAAGTATATGTTGGCAGGATTTGAATCTACTGCACACACAGGCAACTTATTATATTTAGTCCATATAAGTAGGATTGAAGAAACCCCCCAAAACCTTTGTACCTGACATAAATATCCACAAATTTGATTTATTTAATGAAGTCAAATAAACCAAAGGATGGCATGTCTATATTCCGAAGGTCCATTACTCCGAAGGTTCGATTCATAATCCTGGAGGTAAGCCATGTAACAATTGCTGGTACAAACACACAATAAATAACAACTAGGCAACTGCCATTAAATGACATAACATTTCATGACATACATTACTGACAAGATTTCGTGGTAAGAGAGGGTGGGTATTGAACACCCCTGCTCTAAGCAAATCTTTTTTTTTTTGAATATATTTTCTGGTGAAGCAGACCTGTCCTGCACAATGTCCTGGACATACGCCTGCATAGTGAAAAATCCCCAACATAAAGTAGTCAGCCAACACGAGATTGAAAACGTGACTGCATCAAACTATTGTCTTATACAGTAAAATGGACACCTTCAAGACCAAGGTCTGGTTTTAAGAGGTATCCGGTTTAGAAAGGTTCTCTTCTGTACAGATATTATAAAAGGGGCCATGAAAAAATGTCTGGTTTAAGAGAATTTTGGTTTACATGGGTTCCGGTTTTGAGAGGTTTGACTGTATCACAGAACCTGTACCCTTCTGTCCATCTTCCACTGACTGGCTGCTTGGTGATAATCGAGTCCACTTCTCGCTGATCGCCCACAGTCTCTTGGCAGCAGCTTCGTCCTTGGCCTGTAGTGCAACGTCTTTGACCTTCATGTCACTAAAACAAAAAACATTTTTATTAAATCTCCTATCTTCAAGGACAATAACTGTGAAAATGGGAATATCTCCATCAAAGTCACATTTGATCTGGAGCATGTTGATTCACATTACTTGTGATTTCTCTAGAAATTAGGCAAGGCATGGTAGACCAAACACTTTTGGGGCATTTTCACCATTATCAAGGCACTTATTTTTCATTAAAAATTATTAAAAAAATTAAAATAAACATTAATGTAATTTATGTGCTTGCTTTAATAAATGAATGGCAAAAGATATAAAAAGGCATATTTTATTGATTAATAATACCTTTTTGGGTGTTTTATAAAAGCAGTTTTAGAATTAATTACTGAAAAAGGCTTGTTTAATAAGATGGCGCTGATTGAGGCAAGATGATGCTAGAGTACTGAGACATGGTGCTGCACCATGCTAAAACAAGCTTGGGAAAACACTACATTACATTATAATTGCATTAGTATTTTTTAAACTGCTTTGCACATATATTATAATTATTAGTTGAACAAACTGTAATTGCTATATGAAAGAACATTGCAATCAAAAGTGCATATGTGCTTACAGATGACCTACTCTGCTCACTTAACCAAAAAAACATAGCTCTATTGGGTCACATTATTTAGTATTTTCAAGTATAGAAGCACAAAATGTCAAAAGAACAAAGCATATAGTTGAATATGCATATCATTGTAGAGCAATGATATGAGGCTTCCAAACCGTGACACTGTCTGCTTGATAATAAAAAAAGTATATACACATGTAGTTGAAATTGTTCTACAATTAATACATGATTAATGAAAGTCTTACCCCATTCATCATCAGCAATTGCCTTTGATACCAATAGTATCTGCTATACATGGTAAATAATGTTGAGAAAAGACATCTGTTACTTTCACAATTGAGGTCTTTTCAATTAGCAGCCATTTCCCTCCAAGTGATATACCAATTACAGGTCTAAGATTAAATCTATAATGAGTCTTGAGCCAATTCGCACACATAAATGCTATGATCATCAGAAGAACCTTTTTACAGAACCTTATCCAGATGGGGGTGAGACATAGCCTAGTGGCTTGAAGTGCGGTCAGTCTGGGATTGATCCCCGTCAGTGGGCCCATCGGGCTATTTCTTGTTCCAGCCAGTGCACCACGAATGGTACATCAAAAGCTGTGGTATGTGCCATCATGTCTATGGGATGGTGCATATAAAAGATCCCATGCTACTAATCGAAAAGAGTAGCCCATGAACTGGTGACAGCGGGTTTCCTCGCTCAATATCTGTGTGGTCCTTAACTATATGTCCGACGCCATATAACCATAAATTAAATGTGTTGAGTGCGTTGTTAAATAAAACCTTTCCTTTCTAACTAGAGGCCACACTGCTGTCATCACTTACCTGAAGTATTTGCCAGATACTTTCTCAACGCTTGGGTCGATGGCCAGAAAGAGCGTAGTTTGGGCACCTTGTATGGGTGTCTTCATGATAAACCATTTCAGTGGAGTCAGAATTCCCCCAGAAATTACCGATTTCGATATGGACATGTGCCGGCTAAGGTCAGTATTTACAATGCCTGGATGAAGGCAGTTAGCTGTCACACCAGTGCCTGAAAGGAAGGCAGTCCGTTTAATAACACTTTACCATACTGTACATATATGTAACTGCAAAGAGTCTTTAAAATTATCATAGTCAGAATGGATGCATTGTTATGAGTTGGTTAGAGTAAAGCAAACTATTCTATAATTTTAAAAATTAAAAGAAGAAGGGCAATGAGAGTGAATAATCAAAACTAAAATCATTATAACTTCTGACCTTGATGTATTAACAATCATCTGAGGTTTGTCTTCTAAAGTACTATAAAAATGTTAGCATCATTTGAAATGTCAGTCAAACCTTTAACTTACCTTACCATATTATGCTTTATGCTGTTAAAATAATTTAATAGAGCAATGACATGAGACAGAGCTTAATTCACTAAAGGGAAATAACTCCGTGTAATCTTTCTTTTAAAATGCTTTACAAGCATTGAACTACATGTATACTCACATTTGTTCCACATGCATTAGAATGTTAAAGATAAATAAAAACTTTTATGCACTAAGAATTTATTTTACAAATCTTCAGAAATAACCTTCAAAGGGGCACTTACTGCTACTAAAGGTTTAAAAATTAATTTGTACATCTATAAACAACACAGAATTATGTATTTTTTTCCCCAAATGACATCATGAAATGGCTTTCAGTTGGGCAGAGGACATGTATGTATATTTTTATATAAACAAAATACAGATTTAAAAATGCATGGCATTATCATGTCATCATACATACCCTCTAACTGTTTTGCTAATTCTATCGTGAAAAGAACATTTGCCAGTTTGCTTTGTTCATATGCTGCTCGTGGGTCGTAATGCTTAACAGAGTTCAGGTCATCAAAGTAGATATCTCCCCACTTGTGGGCGATACTCGATACTGTGATTATTCTACTTGGTGCAGACTTCTTCAGTAAATCCAGGAGAAGATTCGTTAACAGAAAATGACCTGGCAAAAGAATAAATTGTGAAATGTTTCAACTATTTATAAGGGAATGAAATAATATTTTTGTATACTTTGTATAACAGTGGGTAGTGTCATAACACACATTTATAATATAACTAAGTGCAACAGTAGTATCGATATAAAATGTAACATGAACACAAAATACAGATCATGTGAACACCTACATTTTTCTCTGCTCTTGCTTCTCCTTTCATCTCTTAGATCAAATCTAGACAAATGTGCAGCAATGCATAGAGTACAAATATCATATATGTTTTTAGTGTACGTAATTATGAAACTACCTTAGTATCAAGTTTTAATATGTTTAATATTTTAAAAAGAAGGAAGGAAATGGGGGTTTTAATGACGCTCTCAACATATTTTATTTACAGTTATATGGCATCGAAATGCATGAAAATGCCAGAAAGAAAACATTTATTCAAGGCATGTTTGACAGGTCTGGAGAAAGTATACAGTACTATCCTTACATACAATAACAAAAATTCCCTGGAATTAAAAGTCTATCCTATCATAAACTGATTCAGTCAATAAAGAAATAAGAGATGATGTAATATTCATGTATAATTTAGTTGTTTTTTTAAACGTTTAACATGAATTGGGATGCAACTCTAAACCAAGTTTCACTGGTCTAAGACTTATTGTTTGTGAGAAATCTCTAAACCAAGTTTCACTGGTCTAAGACTTATTGTTTGTGAGAAATCTCTAAACCAAGTTTCACTGGTCTAAGACTTGTTGTTTGTGAGAAATCTCTAAACCAAGTTTTACTGGTCTAAGACTTATTGTTTGTGAGAAATGGACCTATATGTACTGAAGTTAGAGCAGAATGTAAAAGTTGACTGTTGACTGTAATTGACTGTAATTTACCAAAATTGGAAATAAAATCTTGAATTTGTTTAGCTTCTTCAATAATTAATTTTGATTGCTAAAGCCTTTGACCAATGGCAATTCATATCACAGATATACCAATTGTCCTCTGTGCCATCATTAACTTAAACCCTTGTTTTTATATGCATTTTTTCATGTCCCAGGGGTGGGACGTAACCTAGTGGTATAGCATTCGCTTAATGTGTGGTCAATGTAGGATCGATCCCTGTCACTGGGCTATTTCTCAGCCAGTGCACCACGACTGGTATATCAAAAGCTGGTGTATGTACTACCCTGTTTGTGGGATGGTGCATATAAAATATCCCTTGCTGCTAATCAAAAAGAGTAGCCCATGTGGCGACAGTGGGTTTCCTCTCTCAATATCTATGTGGTCCTTAATAATATGTCTGACACCATATAACTGTAAATACAATTTGTTGAGTGTGTCGTTAAATAAAAAATGTCTTTCTTTCTTTTTTTCATATCCCATGACCTTTCATTCTCCAGCAATGAAACAGGAATAAACAATAACAGTCACGTTAGGGGGATCAGTTTTGTAGTCCACCACACATTAAAATACATCCTGCAGTGAATAAATGAAGGCAGACATACCTAAGTGATTGACGCCAAGCTGCATTTCAAAACCATCCTCTGTCAACGACTTTGGACACCCCATTATACCAGCATTGTTGATCAACACTTCTAAGTGAGATTCATCTGAAATCATTAACAAAATGACTTTTTCTCTAAGAAAACTGACAATAATATGCATTATTCTAATTCAATCTAAAAAGAAATTTGATTGGATAAAACTAGCACATGGGATTCCTCAACAGCATATTTACATATTCAAATGCTAATTCTTGCTGTTCAGTTAAGACTTATTAACTTTTAAAATATCACCTCTGAAATTTTTCTGAAGTATATTAAGTGTTCTTCTAAATTTTATGATGTAAATGATATTTGTAATGGTGTGTGTGTGTAATGCTGATAGGAATGCCAAAGTAAATAATGATAACTATGCCAAATTATGAATCATTGCAATTGAGCAACGGCTATTGGACACTAATATTTGTTTTACAGTCTCCACTTTGCGTCACTGGTAAAATGTTGCACCAGTGAAACCAGCATTAATATCTGCAAATAGTCAAATACAACATAGTTATCCTCTAAATCTACCCACCAGTAACACAATATAATTTGTATTTAAATGTATGACAGAATAGAAGCAGAACATACACAGTGATTTAAGAATCAGCCATTACCATATTTAATACAATATCTCTGTACAAGATTACAAAGAAAGTTATGATACAGTTGTGAGGGTACTATATACAGTCATGACTCACTGTCAGTTGCTTTGTCTACAGCTTGTTTGACCACTTTATACGATTCCAACTCTGTATATGGGTGGGACTAGCCCAATGGTAAAGCACTCGCCTGATGTGTAGTCAGTCTAGGATCGATGCCCTTCGGAGGGCCCGTTGTTATTAATTGAATGAGTGAGACTGAATTAATGAATGAGAAATGGCTTCAACACAAACATTTAAAGGGACTGTCCTGAGTTTGCAACCACTGTAAGCTATTTGCGATAACAGAGCCTTGTTGGCGACTATTATTTCATACTAAATGTATTTAATTTGTGTGTTACGTCATCGAAAAGGCTCTATTGGTCAGAAATATTTTACAATGGTTGTAAACTCAAGACTGTCTTAAAATGACTCATACTTGCATTAATGTATTTAGCAAATGCTCGAATTGACGCAAGAGAACCAAGTTCCAGTCGTCGACAGTGAATACTGTGATTGGCTGTTTCAAGCACAATTTCAGCTTTTGCTTGTTCACAACTCTCAAGGTTACGACATGCCATAATGACCTTTGCCCCTGAAATAAATAAGTTACAAATAATTTGTAAAAAATTAGTGATAAAATAATTATTATTTTCAGAATAAACAGAAAAACATCAATTAATAAAAAATAAATTTAAAAAAAAAAAAAGAGGAAAAGAGATGCTTTATAGAATTTGCATACAACTTATTTTGATTTGAATAACTATTTTTTAATAATTGAAAAACAAAATAAAAGATTCATTATTTGTGGAGATCTGAATTATAAGTATTTCACCTCTTCTGGCCAGTTCTAGGGCGGTCTCTTTACCGATTCCGGAGTTGGCTCCAGTGATTATCACCGTTTTACCAGCCATTCTGTCAGTGCCCGTGTATCTTGTTCCTCCCATGTAGTCCCTGAAACGATCAAGCCAAACATTTTTTGTTTTGTTTCAAACAGAACCGTGTAATGATTATAACCATGTTAATCAGTGTCTGTATATTAAATGGGTTTCTTATTGACTTAATTATTGTATTTACTGAAGCTAAACAACATAAAGTATGGGTACTTGCTAATGTTTAATATAAAAATCTAATTTTTAAATATATTTAGATTTTGTTCACTTCTAAGGATGTAAAGAACTTACTTTAACAGTACAATGCCTCCAGCTGCAGTTCCTAAAAGACTTATTGGAAAGAGATACTTTGGCATACGAATTCGAAATGGCGCCATATCTCCTGATCTGATGTCAATCAAGTTTCTGTCAAAAGAATACAGTATATAAGATCCAGCATCAACAGACTATACAATTATATGGATGTGATACCTATTTAGGAATGACAGCCGATCCATACCATATTTTATTAAAGTTAATTTTTTCCATATTTTGTACTAATAACTGAGTGAATTATCAAACTAAAAGCTTGTGGTGTCGGGATTAGTAAATTGGTTGATGATAAGATTTTTTCCAACACTTGGTTGATGAATCCTGCTGCCGCCACACAACTCCACAAATCCTTACTCCTTCCAAACTGCAGCAATGGATCTATTATACTTTTCCACAAATAGGGGCGGAACATAGCCCAGTGGTAAAGTGATCAGTTGATGAGCGGTCAATCTAGGATTGATCCTCATCGGTGAACCCATTGGGCTATTTCTCGTTCCAACCAGTACGTGTTCCACAATTGGTATAATAAAGGCAGTGGTATGTACTATCCTGTCTGTGGGATGGTGCACATACAAGATCCCTTGTTGATAATCAAAAAGAGTAGACTATGAAGTGGCGACAGTGGGATTCCTCTCAATATCTGTGTGGTCCGTAACCATATAACTGAAAATAAAATGTGCTGAGTGCATTGTTAAATAAAACATTTCCTTCCTTCTTCTTTTCCACAGATAGTGTTAGTGTAAAGTGCTCCTACTGGCAATGACTTAGAGAGAATGTCCCTATTAGCTCAGCTGGTGGAATGCAGGACTCTCACACTCGGGGTCTGCGAGTTGAATCCCTTCATTGGAGTTTGACTTGTATGTTACATACATACTACTGCCTTAGATGTACCGGTCATGGGGTATTGGTTGACATGGGTATGACATCTCAACCTCCATCTCAAGTTCATCTAGAGAAACTGATCCTATGACTCATCACAACTCGGTGTTCTACCACTGAGCTACATCCTGTTCTGCAGGTGTGTTCTGAACACAAGACATGTAACCCACAACTTTGAGAGGCAGCATCACTTTAAAGGGTACAGCTGGTACAAAATGCAGACTATTGGCAGTTTTACACCATTAGTACTATCTCAGTGGTTTGCATTTTCATACCTGCTCTTTTTAAGATGTTTCAATGGCTACTTGGGGAGATATAAAGCTACCTTCTCTCTCATCAAACACTTTTATATACAAGTAGTTTCTGAAATTTCCCTATTACCCTAACTGGGTAGAGTTATGCTGTTTCTGTTTATTTTAGGTTGGGATGTCGCCCAGTGGTAAAACACTCACCGGATCGATCCCCGTCATTTATGGTTCCACCCAATGCATCATGACTGGTAGGTGCTACCCTGTTTATGGGATGTTGCACATAAAAGATCCCTTCCTACTAATGAAAAAATATAGTTGTTCTCTTTTAGACTACATGACAGAACTACCAGATGAATAACATCCAGTAGCCAATGATTACTAAATCAATGTGCTCTACTCTAGGATTCCAGATTTTTTTTCCCTAAAACCATTTCGAACCCTGCGTTATTTTGTCCTTGATTCTATTTACCCACAGTTGGTTCCACTAAAATCTCAATTTGCCCACCAAAATAGATATATTTATAATAGTTTTGATGTTTTTTTCTTCTGTTTAATATTCATTACCAAATATTAGTTAATTTTCTGTCTTTGGATGCCTTGTCAGCGATTTACTTTCTCTCAGCTGAAACTATTGAGCGAAATTGACATACCAAACTCAGCATTTGGACCTCAGCTGGGTATGTAGTATAGTTAATAAGAAAGCACAGCACATCAGTATTATGCAGTGTGACTGTTCATAAATTAAATTAGTAATGTTGTGAGTATATTATCTAAGGCCTGTATGTATTTTGTGTATATGGATTGAGTAAAAGATATTGGAAGTAAACAAAATGAAAACATTATATTTATTTGTAAAAATCAATGGATATAAGAGTAATCAATGAATAAATGTACTTTATTAACAAAATAAAATTAAGACAAACGACTCGGTTAGAGGTACAAATCAATCCTGTCCCAAATGACCTGTGGTTAACTAATAATAAGGGTGAAACGACTTGTTACCCTACTCTAGTGGTGTTGTTAAAAACAAAACTATTTTAGTGCTTTTTCTCCTACTGTCACACTGCAATGGTAAACCTAATAAAAACTTTTAGTGACTCCCATATTAATGAGAGAGAGAGAGAGAGAGAGAGAGAGAGAGAGAGAGAGAGAGAGAGAGAGAGAGAGAGAGAGTTAGAGAGAGAGAGACACACACAGACACAGACAGACAGACACTCGCAGTATTGAGTATTGTCACTCACTCACTGACTATAGTATAGTACTGCCACTCGCAGTCACTGTCACTTTGTCAGTGTGTCACTAGCTTGAGTAGGCCTACTGCGGAGTAAAGCCACTGTAGTTTAGACTTACAGAAGCGAAATGGTCTATTGATGCGTGTGCAAATCAATAATAATAAATAGTTTCGAAATATTTCAGTGCATACACGCTAAACTTTCTAACATGTTTGTTTTCTAAGATGACAAGGAGAAAACGTGCACAATATTTCACAAACACAACTAGACTGTTATTAATTGTGAATTAGTATTTAGTGTTCGTGAAGCGTATTATTTATTTGGAAACAGTGTGAAGTCGGCAGCTCTCTTAACTTTTTTATTTTATATTTAGGTGGCAATTTTTAACCATTAATTGCTAATTATGGCTGGTCATATGCCTTTTCCCGAACCTCCTAATATTTTTAGTTCCTGGTATCCCATTGGTATAGCAGTACTAGCTGGAGTGTTGTATGCATTAAGGTAATTGTTGAACTATTTAATGTCGTTATATACTAATAACCGGTTTGGGTTAGCCAGTAACGTGTTATAACTTTATTTATAGCTTGTTATATGAAGGATTTGCATTAGTAGTTTTGATCGATAATAAATTTGTATTACAATAATGGGTCTTTGAGTTAAATCTTTATTGAATTTATTTAGCTCAATAAAAAGAATAGTTATTTTTATATATATATTGTAAATATGCAAAAAAATGCATGTAGCCAAATACTGAAATAGTTTGCCAAATGGGATTTTTATTAGCTATAATGATAATGTTTAGCCAAAATATTTTATGACAGCACTGTGTTTATATAAAGTAGCCCGATTACTCTGACAGTAAGAGAGCTAGATCGACATTTGAACAGTTAACAACACTCTCTTACAATCAGATACCAATGTATATAAATTCTATGCAATTGCTGCCTACCAAGCGATCGTCAAAGATTTCCGTTCTATTACAACAATCCTGTTTGAAAGTTGTATACCTTTACTTTGATAATTTTCAAACTCCCCAATAAAAAAATTAATCACATTTTAATCACTACTACATGTATACATTACAGGAAGAAAACTGTCAGAAAAAAATACATATTTAAGCGGAAAATTATTGAAAGGGTGTGTCACTAGTCCAGTATTAAAATCTCACACACACACACACACACATTATTGCCCACCTACTGCCTGCATTAATCTGCTGGTGACTTTGATTTGTCTCTTTGCCTCTGATGATACACACTGGCATAGGAAATTGGAGGGGGGAATGTGCCCCCCACTTTTTAGATATTTTGCTTTATCAGACCTTCGTTTTTGACGGGCACCAGCACCCGTGAAATAACGCGCCCCTAAACTGAACAAATCACGCTTGTAAAAACAAATTTAAAATTTAACTCCGCAATTTTACCTGTTTATTGAATGCAATTCACAATGCCACAAACCTTTTCATTCTGTTTACAATGAACATCCTAGAATACTTTTTTTTAATATAAATTGAAACACGATTGGTTGATTATCTGTACACTGATCCAATCAGCTAGGAGTTCACTTATTATTAAGATCTCGTCGGTTTTGTTTTGTTTAATTTCGTAAAATGCAACAAATTATTTTAGTTTTTACACTGTCGTTTTGATCACGTGCAAAAAAATAATAGGTGCATTGTCCAGTAATTATTATACATGTTCATATCTCAGTAAACGCGTACACCAACAAAACTAATTTAGTAAAGCAGGTTTTGTTTTCGTTAATAACATAGTGACGTACTCTCTGACATTTCTACTTTCTGTTTCATGGTACTACCACATGATTTAAAGCCAAGAACATTGACCTTGGTAGAGTCGGATTTCTAACTAGTGCATATAATCAGTAGATGGACACTTGAAACATATACACCAATTTAATTTCAACTCTTAATTCGAATTTACGGAGTGTAAAGGTACTAAAGCATGTATATTTTAAAATTAAATTTACATAAGGGTGGTTTTGTTTGTTTGTTTTGTTTGGTGGTGGTGGGTTTTATTAAAAAAAATTAATGGGTTGCTATGATTCGCGTTAGTTATATAATAAATGACGTGTTAACTACAGTACACCGATAAGGAAAGTTACTCCTGTTTGTAAAAATATACATTTATAAAAATTGTAGTAAGATATATTTGGTAGAAAACAATACATGTTGACATTTTCTCTGTTATATCATTATTATTATTTTTAAAATAGAGAATTTGCAGGTACATAACATGTATATTATGATGTGATAAATGTGATAACCCTGTGTCATGTGGTTGTTACACTTTTAATTTCTTTTTAGTTTAAATGATTTACAAATAGGCCTACTGACATTATATTTTTGTTAGAGTTTTATTAGATGTTTAGAATTCTTAATAACAACACCATAGTTGTTTCAATGTCAATTTACATTCAGTTCACAGGTTTGTGTCCATGGAGAAATCGTATAATTTTGCGATGAAGACTAAAATTATTGTACTTGTTTTCTATAAAACAGAATGAGCACAAACAAACCAATTTCAATTCTTTATTCATAAATCGATTATCATGATTCAGAATTTTAATGCAACATGATATGCATATAATACATAAGAAATCGATAAATGTTGTGTTCATGGTATTTCTTTTTCTTGTGTAAAAATGCAATGGCCCATTCCTTCATCTTTGAGAACAACCATCATCTTAAGATATTTAATTTAAAAATCACTACTCCTCAATCTTAATCATATTTATGAATGCAATTCCTCTCGGTCTCTTGCATAGATCTAATTCTGATTAGGGGGCGGGACGTAACTCAGTGTTACAGCGCTCGCTCGATGCGCAGTTGGTCTGGGATCGATTCCCGTTGGTGGGCCCATTGGGCTGGTATATCAAAGGCCGTGGTATGTACTATCCTGTCTGTGGGATGGTACATATAAAATATCCCTTGCTGCTAATCGGAAAGAGTAGCCCATGAAGTGACGACAGCAGGTTTTCTCTCTCAATATCTGTGTGGTCCTTAACCATATATGTCTGACGCCATATAACCATAAATAAAATGTGTTGAGTGCGTCGTTAAATAAAACTTTTCTTTCTTTCTAATTCTGATTATTTTGAAGGGTGTGATATTTTCCTCCTGCATTTTGAGGAGTGTGATTTCCACCCCCCTTGTAAGCATTTTTAGGAGTGCGATTTTTAGCACTCCTGGGTTTTTCAAAAATGAAGGTCTGCTTTATAATAGTGTAAAAGTGTGTAAATATAAAA
>JAECMU010113504.1:2358-15508 GCA_016106625.1 Dracogyra subfuscus
CTAAGTCTGTCTACTCACATTCTCAAGTCGAGCATGCGGATCATGTTATCATTTACACACTAAGTCTGTCTACTCACATCCTCAAGTCGAGCATGTTGATCATGTTATCATTTACACACTAAGTCTGTCTACTCACATTCTCAAGTCGAGCATGCGGATCATGTTATCTCGACTGTGCAAGAGAAGTCGCCGCCCACTAGGGTGCATGGCGATGTGGTTGATGGGAATATTCTGAAAACAAAACACGTCATATAAAAACAGCAAACACATGATGCAATTATTACGATGACGTTATAAAAAATTTGTTTTCTTTTAACGACGGCACTAGAGCACATTGATCTATTAATCATCGATTCTTGGATGTCAAGCATTTGGTAATTTTGACAAACAGTCTGAAAGATGAAATTTCTACATTTTGTTTTCCATTAATAGCATGGGATCTTTTACATACACCATCCCACATACATGATAACACATACCACAGCCTTTGATATACTAGCCATGGTGCACTGGTTATAATGAGACAGAGTTCAGTGGGCCCAACTGATGAACTGATGAGAGCATATAAATCATAAACATAAATGTTTTAGCTATAGGATTGTGGTTGGAATGTGAAAATCCCCAGAGAGGATTCAATCCTACAACACAAGCATCTGAAGTGAGCTAAAGTCTACACTATGATCATTATAAACAATGATTCATATCTTTGTATGTTCAAACAAAGATAGGTAGTCTGTAATGAAAATAGTTAAATAAGCAACACTATATGTACCTTTAATTCAATATCTTTTATTTCTTGATACAATGTCCAGTCTCTTAAAAATGCTGAAAAAGAACAAATAATTTATTAAACAAACTTAAACAATGTGCCCCATTTCCAAATCTTGAAAACTATAAAGAAAAGTACAACTTCACAAATACATGTTACTATTGTCATGGACAAATTAATACTGACAATATTTGTTTTGCAATCAAATATGCAAAATAACCTGGTTACCAATGAGTGAATACAAAACAACAATTTATTGACATGCATGAAATATAATCACAAATATTATTTTTGTGAATCAAAAGAATAAAACTAAATCAATAATAAGAGTATACAAGGGATGTAATACACAGGTAGACAAAAAAGCTGACATTATAATTAAGAACAAATAAAGGTAATTTTACAGAATTTTAGATTTTAAAAAAAGGTTTAAAATTAAAGATAATACTACTGGTTTGAAAAAAAAAACCTGTTGTGCATAAATTTAAAGGAAACATGACACGTGACCTATATTTGGCACCAACCATGTACAATTAATTATAAATTGAATTACTTAAAATATCTTCGTAAAGAAACAGATACGAGCTCTTAGCAGAAATTGCCGATCTTTAATGAGCAGGGCAATCACAGGTCCGTGACGTCAGAGCCGAGTAGCTTGATCTGACTGACGCCTTACACTTCAAAGCATTAGTTCGTACCACTCATAAAGAATCTAAGACTTGCACGGCTTACCAAAACAATGAGTGTTCGTTCACAAAATGTTTTGCCGTATCAATTTGCGCCGTTAGTAAATGAAGAAAGATACACATTTACTTACCAATACAATACCCTGTGATCTTAAAACACTGGAAAGTATTTTTGTACGTATGTCTAGACTGGTAATCACTTACCTGGCCGATACCTTGCAATATACACCTGCCAACCACGGAAAGAAAGGACCAATTAACTAAAACAACACTCCGATTCTCAAGTCAGCCCGTGGACAAAACATAAGAATTATTTCGACACCTACAGTAGTGGGTTATTTTGTATTGAATTTCGTATTACTTTAGGCTTCGGGCGGTGAGGAACGTTTTTGTGACATACTCCGCCCGAAGATTTAAAAACATTATTTAAAATTATTTTAGTTTTCTGCACGTTTAAAAAAAATAATATTTAAATACATTGTATTGAGATATATCCTCATGCCAAATCCCATGTTTGTATATGCCATATTTAATTACATATTGACGTTTTCTTCTTCGGACGGTGAATACAGATTTTGTTATGTAGGGCTACAGCCCTAACATGAAAAATATTTGTGGGTGTTTTTGTTTTTTTAAATAAATTAATAAAAAATTCCTACATGTTTTTAACATATATAAATACATCATGCTTAGGTATATCTTTGTGCCAAATATGTACAATGTACACCTCGGCATTCACAACCGAGTACTGTTGTTGTCTCAAGCTGTAAATAGTCTGTCACCAAAGTACTATGCGGTGTTTGTGTCCAATATTTTCTTTTGCGATCAAATACACACGTCTTTCTTCGGATACAATCCTTTAATAAACCGTAAAAAGACGACGCCGATCGTTTAAAGTGTTTATTTTTACACACAAAGGCCGCGCAAAAGATCGTAAGCCCCTTACTCCATATATAAACAGTTAACAACAATGGAAGCGTAATCGGCTCTGACGTCACTTCCGGGTTTTTCCGAAAGCTCACGAAGAAATATGCATAAATCATGCTTTGATACTGATCGGTGTAATTTCTTCGTTTTAAGATAACTACACGTATTTTATTGTTATAAACTTATTTGTATATTATTTTTATATCAATTTTCTTTTAAAATGAGCTATAATATGGTTTCGTGTCATGTTTCCTTTAAGTTAAACAAATTTCAAGTATATTAAAAATTGAAATTCATGTTTTATCTATGACAATGCAAATGTTTTTTTTTAAATACTGAAAGTTATATTTCAAATGTTTATTTCTTCATACCTGTTTGTCATATTTGCTCTGTCACACAGTAAAATGTTCCAAATTTCCAACCATACTGAACGTTTTTATATTTAAATTCAACTTTCTTCTTCATACCTCTCTTTATGTTTGATATGTAACAGGGCAAAAAGTTCAAAATGTCCAACCATACTAAAAGTTTTAATATTCAAATTCGACTTAGTTTTTCATACCTCTTCGTGATGTTTGATCAGTGACGAAGACATTCCATATACACAGAACACCGATGCTGTCTGCAGAATACATCTTGTCGCCATCATCACCAAAACACAGCGAGTTGATGTGGCCGTGGTGTTCCTCAATCTCCTGCATCAGCTGAACAAGACAAATATTACAAACACAGAGATTATTATACAAGCTTATGTGTCGTACTGATTTTATGGAATGAGTGTCAGGATTCTTGTATTATTTCTATGAATAACATGGACAATGTCAAAACATTTTAAACGTTGCGATGAGACAACAAAATGTCACTTTCAAAAATTAATGGTGGTATGCAACATTAAATTTGCTACTTTTTAATTAATTTTAGAATGTAATGGTTCAACTGTTAGTTCACAAACATTTAAAGCTGCATAATCGACATGTGAAGAGAACAATGGCTCACCTGAAATACAGTCCCCTGTGATGATGATAAGATATATAACAAGACAATGAAGAATGTAAATGTTTAAACGTACCGATCCGTGAGTGTCCTCTCCCGAGATATCCCACACTCGAATCACCTGATCATAACCTCCGGTCACCACGATGCCGCTCACTCGAGGGTGGAACTGGGCACAGTACACGAAGCCAGGGTGGGGCAGCAGTCTGTCACTCTTATCACCAATCTCATCAACATTCCACATTCTGTCAATAACATGTGATATATTACACTACACGAAGCCAGGGTAGGGAAGCAGTCTGTCACTCTTATCACCAATCTCATCAACATTCCACATTCTGTCAATAACATGTGAAATATTACACAGTACACAAAGCCAGGGTGGGGCAGCAGTCTGTCACTCTTTATCACCAATCTCATCAACATTCCACATTCTGTCAATAACGTGAAATATTACACAGGACACGAAGCCAGGGTGGGGCAGTGGTCTGTCACTCTTATCACCAATCTCATCAACATTCCACATTCTGTCAATAACATGGGAAATATTACACATTTACAAGAAGCCAGAATGGGGCAGCAGTCTGTCACTCTTATCACCAATCTCATCAACATTCCACATTCTGTCAATAACATGTGAAATATTATATGGAGCCAGGGTGAGGACCAGTCTATCATTCTTATCACCAATCTCATCAACATTCTGCATTCTGTCAACATATTAACAGTACATGAAGACAGGCTGGGTCAGCCGTCTGTCACACAAGGTTATAGGTGTTTACAGTATTTTAAAAGGCATTATGAGCATAATAAAAATAATAAGTACCTTCAATTTGATGAAAATGTATTTACCTTGCTGTGCCATCGGAAGCAGCTGACAACAAGTGTGTGTTTGTCTTGGACCAACTGAGGTCGTAAATGATTCCAAAATGACCAGAAAACTCTCCTCGTAATGTGCATGATGGAATCTAAGGAATAGAAAAGGTTATTAATCATTAATTATTTTGCTAGTATGACAAAATTAATGTTAAAAACATTAATTAAATAAAAATTAGTTCTTGTGAAAAAAGAATAAAACCCCTAATTCTTTATAAGAATCCATTTACTTTATTTGAAAACATTCTTGACAAACAAGCTAATATCAAATACATGCTTTATTGAGTGGAATGGAAAGGAAAGAAAAGGAATAAAAAGATTTCAAATGACACCTCAGCAATATGTTTTTTCAGAGAATGGTCCCCTGAGAAGATTAGATCCTATGACTCAAGCACCTCAGGTGAGCACTCTACCAACTGAGCTAGATCCGACCCATTTTCTGTGCACAGAGTAAAGACATAACAGTCAATTCTGACTGAATTTTTTATTAATAAACATGTATTACTCTTCAAATTAAAAAACTATTAATAAGACAAACCTCATATATTTTTATTGGATAACCTTCTTTGTCTTGACATGCACAAGCGAGACTTCTGCAAAAAACCAGAACAGGGAGACAGAAATAAATAAGACAGAGCAACAGTCAATCCTTTTGACCCAATTTAATTACAAACAAATAAAAATGGCATTTGAAAACAAAGATTATTTGACTGTACAGTGAATTATTTGTTCGATTTATTTATACCATATCATTTATTAAATATTTTATTTAAATATAAACCAACTCATGATAAAAGCGATATGACGTTCCCTGACAACAGTATTTTTATGTTCATCAAGAAATGAACAAACTTTCATTGACTGGACTAATGGGATGATGTTAAATTGACTGAATGCAACTGAAATTTAATTCAGTTTAATGTAAGCGATTGAAGGCAGTCAACAGACAAATCCTTCAGAGTGAAATTGGCTTTGTTGTCTCAACCAGTCAAATTGGATTATACAACAGTGGTTTGAAATGTTTTAATTTTAATTTTGACTACCATGATTTGCCATTAGTTTGAAATTTGATTAGCAACTAGTATTTAACATTACAGAATTGTGTAGCGCTCTCTGAAACCTGCATAGTGAATCCTGACACGATACTGAACAAAATATTCCTTGAACATTAGTCCAACATGAATTTAATTTAGACAAGTTACAGTTTACGATAACCCGATAGTTAAATTAATTTGCAAAACATATTGGTATTTGGGCCCTCCTTCCCATTTTCAACTGTTATCCCATGGATTTAGTTAAATTAATTTGCAAAACATATTGGTATTTGGCCCCTCCTTCCCATTTTCAACTGTTATCCCATGGATTTAGTTAAATTAATTTGCAAAACATATTGGTATTTGGCCCCTCCTTCCAATTTTCAACCATCATCCCATTTTATCATCAAATGCAACTTTTAATCCGAAGCTATAATTTGTATAATCACGTTATTATTTTGTGTTCAAATATGTTACTTTCCATCATGAGACACGATACTGAACAAAATGTTCTTTGAACATTAGTCCAACATGAATTTAATTTAGGCAATTTACTGTTTACAATACCTTCTAGTCAAATCAATTTACCAAACATACTGACATTTGCCCCTTCTTCACATGATCCCAGGGTTTGTATCACCAAATGCCTCTTCTAATCAGAAGCTGTAACTTTCTTAATCACTTTATCATTTTGTATGCAAATAATTTACCTTCCATCATGTGAAAACTTCAAAACATAGCAGCCCATTCGGCCAGCAGGAAGTGACTTCATCACACTGTTTGGAATGCGACACATCTGACCGAGAAGTCTTGTCCACGAGGCCATCGGTCTCTTAGAGTCATCTCTAGGAACAAAAAACACCAATTTTATCATTCATAATACACTATAATAATTAACAAGCATTCTGTGAGTACTGCCAATAAAGCAATACATGTCCTCTACCAGCCTCACCCACCCCACCCACCAATGTTTGTATCACCTAGTCAGTACATGATAAAACTATACACAAAATTTCAGCTCATTATCTTGAAGCATTGTGGAGAAAACATCTGGAAAACTATATGTGAGCCAGATGGATGAACACACATCTGGACAGTAAGATGGAACAGACAGACAGACAGACGGACGGACGGACGAACGAACGGACGGACGGACGGACGGACGGAAGAATGGAGACAAAATCTATAGTCCCCTCCTCTTGGACCAGTAGGGGACTAATAAAAAAAAATTAACAGAAATTTCAACTTCTTGACCACCACAATCATAACAGTTCAGGCAGAAATTGTATGCAAATTGTATGAAATAACAACAGGTCAAAGGTTTAATAACTAAAATATTTTGAAACTGACCATAACTCGCATATTGGTAATGAGGTAATAAAACATAATTGTAAAAATTCGAAACTACCGTATATTTAGCATGCATTAGCCGACTCCTTGTATAAGCCAATCCCTTAGTTCCCGGGGTCGAGAGTGTTTTCGATCGGAATTTTATGAATCAATTTGCTGCCTCCATGGAAAATATTTCTAGACTTCAAAAGTCGGCTAATACACGGCAATATACGGTACTTGATAAATTTATCAATTTTTAAAATTAATAATTTAAATAAAATCAACGAATATTATTATGCATAATACTGAGAGAAAAAACCCAGAGAGAGAGTAAAGTGATAACAAGGAAACAATGTACTAACTTGGTTCTTGTTCCCCAATGCATACTTTTCAAATCATCAAACGTCATTCGACCTTTTTCCTGAAGAAAAACAAAATCAAATAAACATGCCTTCAATGGATATTCTCAGCTGGATATCAGATCACTCTTATTAACCATTTTGTTAAAAGTGTCCACCACATTTAAAAATCTTGTTCTCCTGTATTTTCAACCATAGTTATCTGGTGCCTATTATATGGTTAGTTTGACCCATGGTTGAGAATAAAAGTGGATACCTGCTTCCACAACATAGGCTATACCTACACAAAATCCAGCAACGGAGCTTGTATATGCACTTTCACACAGACAGGACTGTACATATCTTGTGCTTTGATGTGGCTTGGATAGGAAAAAAGCCACTAAATTCATCAAAAGGAATTAATCCTACAACCCACTGCCAGTGGCGTAACTATGGGGGTCCTGGGGGGGCCAGTGCCTCTCATTCACACCATCACCCCCCCATTCACATTTTATTGTACACAATAAATACACCATTGGCCCCACCCCCCACCCCCCCGGATGAATGTCTGGCCCCCCTTGGCCCCCCAAAAAATAAAGACTCAGTTACACTACTGCCCACTTCACCTCAAATCAGCAGTATGACATTGGGCTACATTCCACCCCATTATTCAAGGCAGGAAGCAAATGCTATATAAAATACACAAAAAGGTTTCTAAAATCAGTTTTACAAGTAGCTTTTGCTTTCCATTTATTATTAACAGAAGTCCAGATATATCCAGTGATAACACAAATTATAAGCTTTTATTCATATCTATCTCAAGTTTATTTCATTGCGGTTAAAAACATTCATTCTATAAATCTAATACGTTGTCTAATTTCCAGACTACGTTCTAGAACTGTTTCTCCATTTCTAACATCAGCTTCCCACACCATATAATGAATTTTAAGCCTTGTTACTGTAGACTGAATGCAATGTGTAAAGGTATTCATTAGAATGTGAACATTTACCTCCTGAATTGCATACATGGAGCGGCCCGCTGGTTCTATGTCTTCAGGTGGTTTGATTCCCTTCAGTGTCACATACAGAGTGGAAGGGTAGGTAACTCTTGTAGTACTACTCCACCACTGATAAAGCTGAGAAGAACAATTTAAAATAATCACAATGATATTTATATTATATTTAAAATGTGAAACCATAAATAAACTAGTAACTATTTTAATTAAACCGAAATTTTAATAGATGGATAAAAGGCTTTTGTGCCTTTAGTTTTAAATCATAAAATATAACAACAGGTACATGTATTCCATAAATTCAACCCGTGGTATGTCTGTTGGATAGTGCATATAAAAGATCCCTTGCTACTAATGAAAAAATGCAGTGGGTTTCCTTTCTTTGACTTTATCAAAATGATCATGTTTTACATCCAAAAGCCGATGATTAACAAATCAATAGTGTTGTCATTAACAAGACTAACTTCTTCCAAAAATTCAACAATTTTGCAGTACACATTCAAAGTTTAAACAAAAGTTTATTACCTATATATTTGAACTCATTTTTCATTACCGTATATCTTTGCCTATAAGTTAAAAACATTTCACACTAAAATATTACTGTTTTGGGGATTATTTGACAAGTTTAATTGTTGAATTATGCCCTGTATTTATACTCTAATATGTCAATCTGACAAATTTATTTTTTAAAACCTCCTGTTTTGGCATTAGACCAGTTTTAGTTATGTGAAAAAGGCGTGTGATCTTACTCACATGCCAAGACAGCAGGCCACTTAGTTAAAATAACAGCCATCACTAGTAGCAAAAATGTAAACAATACTAACTACCTGTTGCCCGAGTTTATTTTGAAATCTGGTCACTGGCATTAATCGTTCAAACAATTTGAGTCGACCACAACCTTCATGAATATAAATGAGATTTCCCATAAAATAGCTTAGACTGATCTTTGCAGTTGACTAGAGCAACAGGGACACATATCATTTGATACAAAAACCAGTGTACTTTTCAGAGTTATCCTCCTAATATATATTAATATGGCGACAAAATGTGATTAAATGATGATACTTCTAGCTTTACTGTAATGATCTGTTGTCAGTGTTGCACAACAGTAACAGTCAAACAGCTTTTTCTATCTACGGAAGGAATATTTCAATGTACAAAACGTGAAAACTGAAGTTTGTAAAATATTTTCTTTTGTTAAAATATTGTACATTATTGTTCTCATGTGCTGGGAAAAAAAATTATGTCAATATTTATAAGTTGTTTTTCATGGGTCAACTTATAAACAGGTCAATAGAAAAATAAGTTTTCAGGGCTTGAAATTAGTGACTCGACTTATAGCCAAGATTGACTTACAGGCGAAAATATACGGTAGCTTTTTAAAAAATATGTTAAAAAATAGATCAGCTAAATTCATTCTCAATTTAACCTGTTCATAACCTAAACATGCGGGCAGCATAGCCCAGTGGTACAGTGCCCGCCTGATGCACGGTCGGTCTAGGATCGATCCCCGTCAGCTAACCACTGGGTTTTATCTCGACATAACCATATGTCCGACGCTGATATAACCGTAATTATAATGTGTTGAGTGCGTCGTTAAACAAAACAAAACCTAAACATACAACAATAAACATCTGTGGCCAAATTCACAAAACATTGTAATTTAACATTTACATTACATGTATTTGGCATCTAATTCATGCAAAAAATTATGTAACTGCAGTACAAACAATAGTTTGAAACATCCATAAATGATTTCCTTTTGTCTATATCGTGACTGATGTGATTTTTTGCATGAAATATATACATTATACTTGTAAATGTGTGACAAATTACACCATAAATGTGAAGTTATGATGTTTTGTGAATTTGACTCGAGAACACTTTTTCTTAGTGATTTTTTCTTGTTCTTGATTCTTACTTCAGGCTTATCTGGTTTGGCACGATATCGTGTTGGTGGTAGATATAACTGAAGACGAACTTTGCTGTCAACATTTATTTTGTTGTTTGCTCCCCGAACCTGAATATAAACAATGCATTATAGTTTAATTTTTCTATTAAAATAATACACAGACATGTATATATGCACATTCAAGATTATATTAATTACACAGATTTAGTTTTTAAAAAACCCACTTAAAAATATTTATTAATGACTTTACTTAGGAATATTGATGTTAGATTAAAAAAAAAATCAAAAAAATCATGGTTACATTTTAAATATCAGAATGTATTTGAATTATAAAGTATCTTAAGAGAAAGAGAAACCGATAATTACTTTCAAGAAAGCCCAGGCTATGCGATGCCAGCCACCTTCATTCTTCACATTGTTATATTTTCGAGCTGCAGTATTCATGCTAACAAAATCCAACAACTGAAATAAAAATTCCTTTTAAGTGTTAACATCATGGCAAAAGTTTATTAAATAAAAGTAACTGGTCCAAGTTTCCAAGGTACCACAAACATAAAACTCATCAGAAAGAACATCTGATTTGTCAAAATTTACAATTTAAGTATGAAGTGATGCATAATAAGAAGAAGACAAAGAAGATGTAATGTATATTTTTGTTGTTTACAGCTGCAGAACAGTTTAATAATAACAAGATTAGATCTCTGAAATCATTACTTATAAAAGTATATAACTGGCATTAAATACTTGATTTGTGCTTTCATACAGATATACTATATAATATTGCCTGGTTAATTTCGGTGAAGGGCATTGTGCCATTTCTTGTTTAACAAAGGCTGTGGTATATATTATCATGTCTATGGGATGATGCTTATAATAATCGAAAAGAGTAGCCTATAGAGTGGCAGCCGTGGGTTTCCTTTCTAATTAATTCCTTGGTCCTTAATCATATGTCCAATGCAATTTTAACCATAGTTAAAATGTGTTGTGTGCCGTTAAATCAAATATTCCTTTCCATTCTTTTGGAATACTAAGTCATAAAGAATGGTGCTTCAGTTATAATGAGAATGTTAGAGTAATAATACCAGTATCAGGCAATAGTTTGCATATCCTTAGAACAGTTGTAAACGTCTCACCTCAAAGAAAAGAATGACGTTTGACTCTTGACTCACAAAGTAGTTGTAGTTCTCATTAAAAACAAGTAGATCCTCCCACACAGGTAACACCGACCTAAAGTTGTAAAATTAGGAATCATTTAAAAACAAAAACAATAAATAAATAGGAAAGCTTTTTTCAATGTTTCATCATGGTTTACTATTAAAGTTTCATTGATTGCTAATCCATTTAAAGATGCTAAACAGTACTTGCTAGTCAGTTTCAAATTGATTAGTAACTATCACTAATAAAAACAAATAGCCACTGCCTGTCACCTATTAAGGATGCAGACTCTAGTTTCAACCCATAAATATGGACACTAAGTTTGGTTAAGTTACAAATCTGTAACACATTTGGATAACGTTCCTAGAGAGTGAAACAAGAGTCTGTGAAGTTAAAACAGTGGAAATACTGTTAAAAAATAGACTAAAACTCGACTCCATAACTGTTATTTCTCAGACGCATGTGTATTTAAAAAAACCGAAAAATGCATTTTATGCTATTGAAAACACCAGGTTGACCAGAAAAACTTTGGTTGTATGGATTTGGATAATCTAAACAATAAAATCTAAGTAAAATTTGAGTTCAGTGATCATAAACGACTCTAAAAGTGAACAAGTGTTTAGAAACTAGGGTCTGTCCGTTTAATAAACATCCTGTAAGAGTAAACTGATGTTATAAATCTGAGGCTGTGGCAAATGTTTACAACATTAATTCATGAGGGACAGGCAATTTGCAATTTTATCAGGCATTACATGATACACCCCTAAATTACATGTTACGAGTTCACGGTCATACCTGTGCTGTTTGAAGTCAAATGGCTGTGTCATAATAGGAAGAATGTGGGTCAACTGCTCATTTTGAATTTCATAGTAAGAAGTGACCGGTCTATCCCTGGAATATATTGAAAGAATATTTATGAACAAGACAATACTATCGTAACATAAATGAAGACAAAAGAAAGAAAAACTTCAAACACTAAAACACTACAGTGAAGAAGCCATCTCAAAGGACAAGCATAATGTCTTAATACTTTATATTTCACAAGAAAGTAACAGCAATAAAGTATAGCACAAACTAATTTCTAACTCCGTGGAATAGATGACATTCTTCAGTATGGGTGAGTATTGTTGTGTTTTATTTATATTTAGATCCAACTTACAAAATATACATAAAAACAGAACATTTTCATTAAGGCAATTCCAGGGGACAAAATGTTTTTTGTGAGGGTTGAGGTTTAGTAAAATTCTAAAACAAACCAATGTTATCACCCATTGCAAAACATGCACTGGCGTAGAAAGTGTGTATTTGTATGTCTGGAAGTTTTCAATATCCCTCACTTTTCTTGATCCAGAAGCAGCAGCGATAGTTTATATATATATATTTACACAACTTTTAACACTATATTTTACACCTCTAAACCGGAAACCCCTCTAAACTGAACACCGGACAAACAATTCGGTCCCAATGTGTCAACTTAGTGTAAATTCTACCCCTGAAAACCGGACGATCAAACCGATACCAATCAATATGGCGCCCACCTGTCTGTGAACACCGATGGATAGTGCAATATGCGCATGCTCGAGATCGCTGTTATCAGTATAATCACCGCTGCATACAGCACAGGTACCGGACAGCAGGCAAGAATAGCAACTTGACAATAAACAATTAAAAGGACTGATCGCAAGCTTTGGTATGGAGTTAACTACTGTAAACACATTAATTGTGTCGTAATTATGGTTAAAATTAGCGGAGTTCGGGTTTGGGTTCGATGTCTTTATTAAGTTATGAGTGTGTTTTAAGGTCTTAAATGTGATCCTTCACAAACGTGTCTCATGATTTGCTTCAAAGATTGACACAAATAACAAGGAATTTAGTTTGCTGCCTTTAGTGTGAATGTGTTGGGTTTTTTTAAAGTTTGTTTAGCGAAATAAAGAGTAAGCAAAAGTATATTTTCATGTCGATTTTCAACATGACAGAACGTCCAGCTAAACGTCGCCGTGTTGGAGAGATCATAAAAAACCCGAAAGGTTTATAAGGCAGAGTTTGACAAGAATATTAACGGGAATAAACGGCAGTTTAATAACGCATGTAAATTTGATAAGCTCAGTGAACTGG
>JAECMU010113516.1:292-15012 GCA_016106625.1 Dracogyra subfuscus
ATGTCACACATTATGTATGGTGTACGTCACACATGTATGGTGTGTGTCACACATGTATGGTGTACGTCACACATTGTGTATGGTGTACGTCACACATTATGTATGGAGTACGTCACACATTATGTATGGTGTACATCACACATTATGTATGGCGTATGTCACACATGTATGGTGTACGTCACACATTATGTATGGAGTACATCACACATTGTGTATGGTGTGTGTCACACATGTATGGAGTACGTCACACATTATGTATGGTATACGTCACACATTATGTATGGTATACGTCACACATTTTGTATGGTGCTTTGTGTTTCTGCTTCATAAATTCGGCTCTGTATTTCCAAAGAATTAGTTAAAAATAAAAATTATTATTACTAATAAAACAAGACAATTTGAATTAGTGTAACATTTATTATCTTTAAAAAATATAAAAAATGTTTTTTAATTTATTATTATTTTTATTTTTTTACATAGTGGACTTCAATTACCCTGACTTAGATGAACCCAAAACCGTCCTTCCACAAATTCAGATGGACCAATCGGAGCCTATGAAAGAACCCTCCAATCAAAATGTGCCTCACAAATCGCGATCGTTGCCCTCCGTTGATAGGTCACTGAAACCAAAAGCCAGCGGTTCAGGAAGCAGCATCTCGCAAAACGCCTCGCATGAGAGACTAAACACGTCGAAAACGACACTCCGTGAAGCTAATGCCAACAGCAGAGAGAAACTATCTCGTATTGACAACTCCCTCTATCCAGATGTACCTGGTCCAGTGACGTCAAAAGATTCATTAAGAGACTTCAGCGACAGTGTTAGCGCCAAAGAAAACACTCGCAGCATGGGAGGCATGGAAACCGTTTCCAACAAAGAGCCCGGTTTTGGTAAACAATCTGGATATCCTACTGAAACTGGTTTCAGTAGTAAGGCATTGGGAACCCACACTAAAACTGGTTTCGGTAGTAAGGCATTGGGAACCCACACTGAAACCGGTTTCGGTAACGAATCTTTGAATGGCGAAAAGGGTAATTCTGGTGTGGAGTCTGGTTTCGGTAAAGACACGAATGTTGAGACCTCATCTCGAATTCAACAGGAGCTTAATGAGCTGGGTAAAATCCAGACGATGAAGCGGGAAGAGCTGGCCGCGTTTCAGAAGGAGAAGGAACGGATGTCGCTGGAACACACGGCGCGCATGTCCCGACTCAACGACGAACAGGAGAAGATCGCCAAGCTGGAGGTGATGAGAAAGAAGGAAGAGAGGGATGTCGCGGATCTCCTGAGACAGAAGAGGAATTTACAAGAACAGATGCACAGAGAAGAAACTCGCCAGGAGGCGGAGGTCCAGGAGAGCAATTTGGAGGAAAAACAAAGGTTTGTGTCGCAGGGCTCGAAACATCACTTAAATTACATTTGAAATACATTTTCTTTGTTGGTCCTAGGACCGATCCCCATTGGTGGACCCATTGACCTATTTCTCGAAGCCCAGTGGTAAAGTGCTTACTTGACGTGTGGTTAGTTTAAGATTGATCCCCATTGGTGGACTCATTGAACTATTTATCGCAGCCCAGTGGTAAAGTGCTCACTTGACGTGTGGTCAGTTTAAGATCGATCCCCACTGGTGGACTCGTTGAGCTATTTCTCGCAGCCAAGTGGTAAAGTGTTCACTTGACGTGTGGTCGGTTTAAGATCGATCCCCATTGGTGGACCCATTGAGCTATTTCTCGCAGCCCAGTGGTAAAGCAAACTTCACGAGATTAGATATAAATCATATTTGACAATATTTATTATATAACTTTTAACAATTTACCTTTATTTTTAAAATGTCAGCAGCAAAATAGTCCCTGATTTCTTACAGCGAGTGACTGATAACACTTCTTTTTCACTGATATTTTAAGATATTCCACTAGATGTTATATAATAATAATAATAATAAAGTAAGTATGTGATAATGATAAAAATGCAGTTGGGATACATTTTACAACAGCTTTTTGAGGCAGCATGGAGTAGCAAATTTTGAAGCTGTGTTCAACGATTTTACAGAGACACAAGTGAAATGATCTTTTCTATAAAATTGGGAGGCCTATTATTGTATTTTTAAAAGCTTCTTTCCACGAATACTTAGTCTGCATGAGTTGGATCGAATAAAACTGATGGAAATTTATGGAACATGTATAATTTTATTTGATCTTGTTTCCACGAATACTTAGGCTGCGTGAGTTGAATCGAATCAAACAGATGGAGGCGGAGAGAAAGAAGAGACAAGAGGAAGTCGACCGACTACGGAAGGAGAGAAAGCTGAAGGAGGATGAAAAGAAGAGAGTAGAGCTTGAAAAGGAGGTCAAAGGTCAAGAGGTAAAAGTTTGTCTTGTTCTCTTGAAGTCCTACATATTAAGTCCAGTGTCATGGTTTCTGCCAGAGGGAAGGAAGGAAGGAAATGTTTTTATTTACGGTTATATGGTATCAGGCATATGGTTAAGGACCACACAGATATTGAGAGAGGAAACCCGTTGTCGCCACTTCATGAGCTACTTATTTTGATTATTAGCAAGGTTTTTCAGAATGCTTAGGTCAGGTCATAGGGGTTAACGTGCACATTCAGAACCAGCTGTTGTAGCGCACGCCTGTCATGGGTGTAAGTGCTTGCGAAGCAAGCTCTTCCATCCAAGACAGAAAGTTGGGTGTGGGGGAGAGGGAACCACCTGCACTGGCAGGTGCAAGGGAGCACCAGCAGTCCAGCCGAAATCGGTAGCAGGTGGGAGTGGGTGGTGGTGCTATGGAATTTTGAATGGAGCATTAATAAGCCAAAGAGAAAAAGGTGCGCAGTTTGATTTGAATCTGAAACGGTCAATCTAAATTGTAAAAAAAAAAATGCTTTGAGTTGCTGAACTTTTATCATGTGCTGTTACAGATCACGTTTCACAGAGTTATTGCCCTTGAACTTAGGAAATATAAAAATTTGTTTCCCCAGACGTTTTCGTCAGAAGGTCTTGAGATATTGAGCTGAAATTTAGTTTCTCGCTTTATCATGCTCTGTTACAGATGAAGTAAGACCCTGGAGTTATGGCCCTTGAACTTTGGAGATACAAAAAATTGTTGGGGCCTTGTAGCGGACATGTATTGCTTTAGCAGCACTCCTTCATAATGCTTGTTCCTTTTAGTAAAAGTTACATGGGAAAAAATGCACAATTATTGTTATTTTTAAAAATGTTCTCTCTCTCTCTTTCTTTTAGGTCCGAGACCAAATTCTTCTTGAAATTGCCGAGAAGACCCGGCAGGAAGAGGATCAGTGGAAACAAGAGCTGGCATTAGCTAAAGAACACGCCGAGAAGATCCGACTCGCAGATGAGGCGGCGAGACAGAGGACGGAGGAGGAGAAACGAGTCGCGGAACGACAGCGGAGGTCAGAGGAAGAGAGAAAGAAGGAAGAGGAGGAGAGGAGGAAGAGAGACGATGTTATGATGAAGCTGAAGGAAGACGCAAGGAGAGAACAGATTTTGAAAGAACAGCAGGAAAAAGAACAGGTATATGTATGCGTGTGTGTGTGTGTCAAGATTTCCATAAGGGGTGGGACATAAAGCACTCACTTGACAGGATAGCACATACCACTGTCTTTGATATACCAGTCGTGGTGCAATTGTTGCCATCGCTGAGATATAAACTGCCGTCGCTGAGATATAAACTGCTGTCGCTGATATATAAACTGTCGTCACTGAGATATAAACTGTCGTCACTGAGATATAAACTGTCGTCACTGAGATATAAACTGTCGTCGCTGAGACAGGGTTCTTACGCGTCCTGGAAATGCTGGAATGTCCTGGAATTCTGTGATTTTAGAATCCAGGCCTGGAATGTCCTGGAAAAAGCAGTACATTTTATTATGTCCTGGAAATTTAGGCCAAAAATGTTGTGGTTTATATTTCCTCAACTTTACTTTTGTTGTTCTCATGACCTGTCTACATTTAGACAACAATTTCTTCTAAAAACATTCATTGATTGAACATTTCATGTCCTGGAAAAATAAGAAAATGTCCTGGAAAAGTCCTGGAAATGTCCTTGAATTTCATAGCTATAAACTGCCGTCGCTGAGATATAAACTGCCGTCACTGATATATAAATTGCCGTCACTGAGATATAAACTGCCGTCACTGAGATATAAACTGCCGTCGCTGATATATAAACTGCCATCGCTGAGATATAAACTGCCATCGCTGATATATGAACTGCCGTCACTGAGATATAAACTGCCGTCACTGATATATAAACTGCCGTTGCTGAGATATAAACTGCCATCGCTGATATATAAACTGCCGTCACTGAGATATAAACTGCCATCACTGAGATATAAACTGCCGTCACTGATATAAACTGCCATCACTGAGATATAAACTGCCGTCACTGATATATAAACTGCCGTTGCTGAGATATAAACTGCCGTCGCTGATATATAAACTGCCGTCACTGATATATAAACTGTCGTCACTGATATATAAACTGCCAACGCTGAGATATAAACTGTTATCGCTGATATATAAACTGCCAACGCTGATATATAAACTGCCGTCACTGAGATATAAACTGCCAACGCTGATATATAAACTGCCGTCACTGAGATATAAACTGCCGTCGCTAATATATAAACTGCCATCGCTGAGATATAAACTGTTATCGCTGATATATAAACTGCCGTCACTGAGATATAAACTGCCGTCGCTGATATATAAACTGCCATCGCTGAGATGTAAGCTGCCATCGCTGAGATATAAACTGTTATCGCTGAGATATAAACTGCCGTCACTAAGATATAAACTGCCGTCGCTGATATATAAACTGCCGTCGCTGAGATATAAACTGTTATCGTTGAGATATAAACTGCCGTCGCTGAGATATAAACTGCCGTCACTGAGATATATATAAACTGCCGTCACTGAGATATAAACTGCCGTCGCTGATATATAAACTGCCAACGCTGATATATAAACTGTTGTCACTGAAATATAAACTGTCGTCGCTGATATATAAACTGCTGTCGCTGATATATAAACTGTCGTCGCCGATATATAAACTGTCGTCACTGAAATATAAACTGTCGTCGCTGATATATAAACTGTCCTTGCTGATATATAAACTGTCATCGCTGATATATAAACTGCCGTCACTGTGGTATAACCTGCCGTCACTGTGGTATAAACTGCCGTCAGTGTGATATAAACTGCCGTCGCTAATATATAAACTGCCGTCACTGATATATAAACTGCCGTCACTAATATATAAACTGCCATGGGCAGCCTTTAAATTACCGTCAGTGAGCCATTTCACCCATAGAGTGCATTGATTAATCATTGGTTATTGTGACACATCCTCAAACGAAACCTAATACATTTTTCATAGGGCTAGTGAGTTTGTGAAAACCACTAGCCCACCAAGATAAAGCACTAGCCCAAATTCCGGTTCAGTCATAACTGGATTTTTTATATAATGTTTGTAACATTACACATTTATGAGTATAACAGTAAAATAAAACAAACACTTAAATCATGTTGTAACTTTCAGGGTTTTTTTCTCACATTTTTGGTTTGTTTTGTTAGCAATCTCATGGTGGATATTTAACCCACTATCAAAATAATTAAATTTAAATGAGGGTACGACAGTGTGATATACGGTAATATATGGTTCAGTGTATTCGGTAGTGGGTTACCGATATACATTTAGGGCCCTACTAATTCTGTCGCCGGGAACGGTGATGCCAATTGCTCAAATACAGGGCATCATCCCGGGTCATGCCGATATCAAAAGAATATAATGGTGACACCTAATCCGTTGTTAATTGATGAACAAAAAAGGTACCATCTTGCATCGGCTGCTGTGACGCATTATCCAGACCGCTACACGGTCTGAGTACACGTAATAGGCCAAGCCGAGTGCGGTTATCATTAAAGTACATTGTTTTCCTGATTGCCAATAACTACATGTCAGCGAAGTGTTAAATTAAAAAACGATAGGTAAATAAAACAAACACTGAAATTCAAAGCATGACTGGGGTTTACTTGATTGAGATTAACCTGTTGACAGTGTTGTCGCGATTGGTGATTTCCAAGTTTTAGCCTAAAACATATGTGTGAGTTGACTACCACGTGACGTGTCCAACGAATCAAAACATTCATGTCATTAAACTTATTTCCTGTGCCAGAAACTTGAAAGGGAAAAGTAAACAATGCATGCTGTAACTGGCGATGTAGTGATAGCATGCTACTGCAGTTTGCAGACCTATATGTAGTTCAAGTAGATTATTATTATATACTGGTTTCGATGTTAATATTATTCGATGACAAATGAGCGGGCAGCATAGCCCAGTGGTACAGTGCCCGCCTGATGTGCGGTCGGTCTAGGATCAATCCCCGTCAGCTAACCACTGGTTTTTTTTCTCAACATAACCATATGTCCGACGCCGATATAACCGTAATTATAATGTGTTGAGTGCATCGTTAAACAAAAACAAAATCGATGACAAACGTCACAAACGAAATTATTAATTGAAATTTCAGCCGAGATAAAAAAAAACAAAAAAAACCCCACGATCGAGCGATGAGGGGTGGAAATTAGCCCGAACTTAAAAATCACTAGCCACGGGCATCAGGCATGCAGATTTGTTGAACTCTGATATTGTGTATGCACTTTACTACAGACAGAACAGTATATACCACAGTGAAAATCAATATGCTCTAGTGGTGTTGTTAATAAACAAAAAATCCACAAAAAACAGATTCAATGTATTAACCCTTTAACTAGTAGCAAATAAAAACAAATTGTGGTTCAGCATTTACAAAATAAAATCCCATTAAATTTAATGTAGAAAAATAATGTGTATTTTTATTATTTCTAGCGAGAAGAGTTGGAGAGAAAGCAGAGAGAAAGAGAGAAGCTTGAAAGGGAGAAGATGGAGAGATTGAAGAAGGAGGCAGATGAACAAATGAAGGCAGAGGCGGAACGACGGAAAACAGAGGAAGCTGTACGAGCCCAGCAAGCAAAGAAAGCAGCCGAAGAAAAACTGCGACTGATAAACGGTAAAAGAATAACAGTTACTGTAGTCCGTCCCATATTAATAATTTCAGTTTGGTTTGAGGTTATCCCAAGAACTCTGCCATTCAAGAACTATAGTTCGTCCATATTAATAATTTTAGTTTGGTTTGTTGTTAGCCCAAGTACTCTGCCATTTGAGAACTATAGTCCATCTCATATTAATATTTTCAGTTTGGTTTGAGGTTACCCCAAGAACTCGACCATTCAAGAGCTATAGTCCGTCTCATATTAATAATTTCAGTTTGGTTTGAGGTTAGCCCGAGTACTCAGCCATTTGAGAGCTATAGTCCGTCTCATATTAATAATTTCAGTTTGGTTTGAGGTTACCCCAAGAACTCGGCCATTCAAGAACTATTGTCCGTCTCATATTTATAATTTCAGTTTGGTTTGAGGTTAGCCAGAGTACTTTGCCATTTGAGAACTATAGTCCATCTCATATTAATAATTTCAGTTTGGTTTGAGGTTAGTCCGAGTACTCTGCCATTCGAGAACTTAAGTCCGTCCCATCCTCCTACTAAAATGATTTTTTTTTTTAATAACAATTTTAGTTTGGTTTGACATAAGAAGAAAAGTAAATTTTAAAGTGTTTTGGAAATAACAAAAAAGCCACTTATTTTTGTTTGTAACAATCAGGTCAGATATAAATAACTTGTAGTAACGTCCATAGCATGAAAATGGCGATCCTTGTGGGAAGGGTGGTATGTAGTCCAGTAGTAAAGTGCTCTTTAGCTGCATCAACTTTACTTTGTAAAACAGTGTTATCATGTCTACCAAATACTATTTAACATTTCCCGCTTTACAGTATATATATATATATATATATATGGATACCTTTGGGTACTCTAAATCAACTTTCCACAGTATGCTTTTAATTACTATTTGTATTGATTCAGCCCTTCCATTGGGCTGTTTCCCATTCCAACAAGTGCACCACAACTGGCGGGTGGTATGTCTATCCTGCCTTTGGGATGGTGCCTATAAAAGATCCTTGGCTACTAATGGAAAAATGTAACAGGTTTCCTTCTCTTAAAACTGTATATTAAAATTACAAAATGTTTGACATCCAATAGCCAGTGAACGGCCTCAGTGGTTAGGCCATTGGTCTACAGGCTGGTAGGTACTGAGTTCGGATCCCAGTCCAGGCATGGGATTTTTAATCCAGATACCAACTCCAAACCCTAAGTGAGTGCTCCACAAGGCTCAGTGGGTAGGTGTAAACCACTTGCACCAACCAGTGATCCATAACTGGTTCAACAAAGACCATGGTTTGTGCGATCTTGCCTGTGGGAAGCACAAATAAAAGATCCCTTGCTGCCTGTCATAAAAGAGTAGCCTATGTGGCGACAGCGGGTTTCCTCTAAAAACAGTGTAAGAATGACCATATGTTTGACGTCCAATAATCGATGATACGTAAAAAAAAAAGAAGTGCTCTAGTGACGTTAAATAAAACAAACTTTACTTTTACCAATAGCCAATGATTAATAAATCAATTTGCTCTAGTGGTGTCATTAAACAAACAAAAAAAAATGTATTCAGCCCTTGGTTTTCTAATATTTTTGTTATTCACAGGTTAAGCTAACTTAAATGTTTAACAACTAGCCCCAGTGTTTTAATGACATTATCCAGTCACAGGGCAGCATAGCCCAGTGGTACAGTGCCCGCCTGATGCGCAGTCGGTCTAGGATCGATCCCCATCAGCTAACCACTGGGGTTTTTTCTCGACATAACCATATGTCAGACGCCGATATAACCGTAATTAAAATGTGTTGAGTGCGTCGTTAAACAAACCAAAAAAAAAAAAAAAGAAGATATAACCGTAATTGTAATGTGTTGACTGCGTCGTTAAACAAAAAAAAAAAAATTAAAAAAAATTTATTCATTCACAATAATGTGAACTGGATGGCAATTGAAACTTTGTAATTATACCAGGATAAACTAATTTACAAATTACTTTCACAGTCTAAAATTGTGACGTCCACCAACATGCCTGTTGGTTTGGAGATTGTTATATTGTAATGAATGTATTGGAGATTTAATTGTTAACTGTTTCCACAGACCCACACCCACAGTCTAAAATTGTGCCGTTCACCAACATGCCTGTTGGTTGGGAGATTGTTATATTGTAATGAATGTAACAGAGATTTAATTGTTAACTGTTTCCACAGACCCACACCCGCAGTCTAAAATTGTGCCATCCACTGACATGCCTGTTGGTTGGATGAATGTTATATTGTAATGAATGTAGTAGATATTTAATTATTCACTGTTTTCACAGACCCACACCCACAGTCTAAAATTGTGCCTTCCACCAACATGCCTGTTGGTTGGGAAAAACGACTAGACCGAGCCACCAACCGATATTTCTACATAAACCACAACAACGGCACCACGCAGTGGGAACCGCCGGTGTTACCGACCCCACAGTCAGGTGAGTTATAAATTATCTCAGTGATAGCAGATATTTCTACATCAGGAACAACATCTTCACCACCAATACATCTACATCAACCACAACTTCACCACCAATATTTCTACATCAACCACAACAACTGCACCACCTATATTTCTACATCAGCCACAACATCGGCACCACCGATATTTCTACATCAACCACAACATCGGCACCACTGATATTTCTACATCAATCACAATCATTATGTTACTACTTCATTGTGTTTGTAGGTAACTACACGACCAAGTTGAACCTTCCTTTCTTTTAGTACTTCATTGTGTTTGTAGGTAACTACACAACCAAGTTGAACTTTCCTTTCTTTTACTACTTCATTGTGTTTGTAGGTAACTACACAACCAAGTTGAACCTTCCTTTCCTTTACTACTTCATTGTGTTTGTAGGTAACTACACGACCAAGTTGAACCTTCCTTTCTTTTACTACTTCATTGTATTTGAGGTAACTACACGACCAAGTTGAACCTTCCTTTCTTTTACTACTTCATTGTGTTTGTAGGTAACTATGCGACCACGTTGAACCTTCCTTTCCTTTACTACTTCATTGTGTTTGTGGGTAACTACACAACCAAGTTGAACCTTCCTTTCCTTTACTACTTCATTGTGTTTGTAGGTAACTACACGACCGAGTTGAACCTTCCTTTCCTTTACTACTTCATTGTGTTTGTAGGTAACTACACCTCCAAGTTGAACCATCCTTTCTTTTACTACTTCATTGTGTTTGTAGGTAACTACACGACCAAGTTGAACCTTCCTTTCCTTTACTACTTCATTGTGTTTGTAGGTAACTACACAGCAAAGTTGAACCTTCCTTTCCTTTACTACGTCATTGTGTTTGTAGGTAACTACACAGCAAAGTTGAACCTTCCTTTCTTTTACTACTTCATTGTGTTTGTAGGTAACTACACGACCAAGTTGAACCTTCCTTTCCTTTACTACTTCATTGTGTTTGTAGGTAACTACACAGCAAAGTTGAAGGATGAACCATCTGCGTCGTCATCAGGGTTAAAACGATCGTTTTCTTCTCCCGACTTGATGAAGATAAACGAACAAGAAACCTTTCCCAATGTCGACCGTGCGGGGAAACCAGCTGAGAGGTGAACATCTATTAAATAATTGCATAGTCGTACAGGCTCCCATTTATTCATATTAGCATTACTACCAAACAGCTACATGTATATAGAGTTGCAAACGAATAACTATACATTTTACATGGATTACAACTAATTTTAAGAATTATGGAAATAAATGATAAAAAAAGTCTCACAATTTGCCTGAATATCTGTATTATTTTTGCCTGAATTTGAGGTTTTGCTTCTGCACTAGTTGCCCCCCCCTGCCCCACTGTGTCATATGCTTATGAATAATAACAATACAATTAATATATTTTAACCAGCCTCGGTGGCGTCGTGGTTACGCCATTGGACATAAAGCTGGTAGGTACAGGGTTCACATCCTGGTACCAGCTCCCACCCAGAGCGAGTTTTAATGAATCAATGGGTAGGTGTAAGGCCATTACACCCTCTTCTCTCTCACTAGTCACTAACCCAGTGGTAGGTACTGAGTTCACAGCCCGGTACCGGCACCCACCCAGAACAAATTTTATCAACTCAGTGGGTACAAATGTAGGTGTAAGACCACTACACCGGCTTCTCTCTCGCTAACAACTAACTCACTGTCCTGGATAGACAGCCCAGATAGCTGAGGAGTGGCTTACGGCTGGTAGGTACAGGGTTCGCAGCCCGGTACCGGCACCCACCTAGAGCTAATTTTAACAACTCTGTGGGTACAAATGTAGGTGTAAGACCACTACACCGGCTTCTCTCTCACTAACAACTAACTCACTGTCCTGGATAGACAGCCCAGATAGTTGAGGAGTGGCCTAAGGCTGGTAGGTACAGGGTTCGCAGCCCGGTACCGGCTCCCACCCAGAGCAAATTTAAAAAAATCATTGGGTACAAATGTAGGTGTAAGGCCACTACACCGGCTTATCTCTCACTAACAACTAACTCACTGTCCTGGAGAGACAGCCGAGATAGCTGAGGAATGGCCTAAGGCTGGAAGGTACCGGCTCCCATCCAGATAGGTAATCTTCATCAATAATGTGTGTTTTTCATACAGATTTCAGACTGACGTTCGCCCATTGAAGCCGGTTCAGAGAGTGGTCAAGAGACGCGACCTCAACCCAATCTACGGAAGTGTGGTACGGCTTAATTTATTATAATTTATGATAATTTATTATGATTTATGATAATTTATGAAAATTTCTCAGTATTTATGATAATTTATGATTATTTGTCAGTGTATATTATAATTTATGATAATTTGTCAATATTTATTTCTAAAATACACTGGGTTTATTTATATTTCAGGGTACAGCAACACATCTTAATGAATTCTATGATACACTGGGTTTATTTATACTTCAAGGCACAGCAACACATCTTAATGAATTCTACGATACACTGGGTTTATTTATACTTCAAGGCACAGCAACACATCTTAATGAATTCTACGATACACAGGATTTATTTATATTTCAGGGCACAGCAACACATTATACATGAATTCTATGATACACAGGGTTTATTTATATTTCAGGGCACATCTACACTTAATGAATTCTACGATACACAGGGTTTATTTATATTTCAAGGCACAGCAACACTTAATGAATTCTACGATACACAGGGTTTATTTATATTTCAGGGCACAGCAACACATCTTAATGAATTCTACGATACACAGGATTTATTTATATTTCAGGGCACATCTACACTTAATGAATTCTACGATACACTGGGTTTATTTATATTTCAGGGCACAGCAACACTTAATGAATTCTATGATACACAGAGTTTATTTATACTTCAAGGCACAGCAACACATCTTAATGAATTCTACGATACACATGGTTTAATTTATATTTCAGGGCACAGCAACACATTATACATGAATTCTATGATACACTGGGTTTATTTATATTTCAGGGCACAGCAACACATTATACATGCATTCTACAATACACATGGTTTAATTTATATTTCAGGGCACAGCAACACATTATACATGAATTCTATGATACACTGGGTTTATTTATATTTCAGGGCACAGCAACACATTATACATGCATTCTACAATACACTGGGTTTATTTTTATTTCAGGGCACAGCAACACATTATACATGCATTCTATGATACACTGGGTTTATTTATATTTCAGGGCACAGCAACACATTATACATGCATTCTACGATACACATGGTTTAATTTATATTTCAGGGCACAGCAACACATTATACATGAATTCTACGATACACATGGTTTAATTTACATTTCAGGGCACAGCAACACATTATACATGCATTCTACGATACACATGGTTTAATTTATATTTCAGGGCACAGCAACACATTATACATGAATTCTACGATACACATGGTTTAATTTATATTTCAGGGCACAGCAACACATTATACATGAATTCTACNNNTTTATATTTCAGGGCACAGCAACACATTATACATGCATTCTACGATACACATGGTTTAATTTATATTTCAGGGCACAGCAACACATTATACATGCATTCTACGATACAAATTGTTTAATTTATATTTCAGGGCACAGCAACACATTATACATGAATTCTACGATACACATGGTTTAATTTATATTTCAGGGTACAGCAACACATTATACATGAATTCTACGATACACATGGTTTAATTTATATTTCAGGGCACAGCAACACATTATACATGAATTCTACGATACACTGGGTTTATTTATATTTCAAGGCACAGCAACACGTCTTAATGAATTCTACGATACACATGGTTTATTTATATTTCAGGGCACAGCAACACATAATGAATTCTACGATACACTGGGTTTATTTATATTTCAAGGCACAGCAACACGTCTTAATGAATTCTACGATACACTGGGTTTATTTATATTTCAAGGCACAGCAACACGTCTTAATGAATTCTACGATACACTGGGTTTATTTATATTTCAGGGCACAGCAACACATCTTAATGAATTCTACGATACACTGGGTTTGTTTATATTTCAAGGCACAGCAACACATCTTAATGAATTCTACGATACACTGGGTTTATTTATATTTCAAGGTATAGCAATACATCTTAATGAATTCTACGATACACTGGGTTTATTTATATTTCAGGGCTCGGCACTCACGGGTTTGCGTAACCTTGGCAACACATGCTACATGAATTCTACGATTCAGTGCCTCAACAACACGTCACCGCTCGTGTCCTACTTCCTCACAGACAACTACTACACCGACATTAACAGGTAGACATTTAAATTATGACATTAAGAGGTAAACATTTAAATTATGAGATCAACAGTTGTATTTGTGACATTAACAGATATGTATTTGTGACATTAACAGGTAAACAGTCATATTTTTCACATTAACAGGTAAGTATTTAAATTATGACATTAACAGATAAACATTTAAATTATGACATTAATAGGTACACATATTAGTAGTGATATTAATTGGCAAATATTCTAATTATGACATTAACAGGTAAACATTTGATTAGTGAGGTTGACAAGGAAACATTTTTCTTCATGACATTGACAAGTAAATATTTTAATTATTACATTAGCAGGTAAACATTCTGTTAATCCCATTAATGTTAATGCCATTAACAGTTAAATATTTGTGATAGTGACATTAACAGATAAAAAAAATTCTTAGCAACATTAACAGATAAACTTGATTTACGTTTACAAATATGCTTGAACCAGTCTTCTACTATGAATAATAAATAAGTTATCATAAAAAACACATCTGTAAATATATCATTTGTTTAACAGTCAAATATATCAATTCCTGGGGCACTTTGAAGACATGCATAATTGTCACTACTAAAATATTGAGCTGTTAACATAATCATAATTATAATATAAAATTAAAATTAAATAATGAGTTAAAATGGTGCTAACATGAATGTTTACCAATTACCGTATTTGACCGGAAATAAGCCCAGGGGGCTAGGAAAACTCATTGTAAGCTTAGCATGGGGTGGGCTTATTCCCAGACAAGGGGCCAGTTTTGTTGGGAAAAAAATAATAATTAAAATAAATAATAATAATAAAATTAACTAATAATAATTAAATTAACTAGGA
>JAECMU010113518.1:0-11067 GCA_016106625.1 Dracogyra subfuscus
ATGTTTTTTTATAATTTGTAATTGCAAATAATACATCTACCTAAGCTACTAGTCACTACAATATACTACTTTGTTTTCTGTAGTAACTTGTTTTGTTTTCTTCTTCTTCCTTTTTTGAGGGATGAGGGATTTGAAAAATCGTCAATGGTGCCAATCTGTTTGTTCCACCAAGACAACCAAGACAGAGGGTGGGATGTAGCTCAGTGTACACAGCGCTCCGCTGATGCGCGATCGATTCAGAATCGATTCCCGATTTTTTTTTTTGTTCCACTCAGTGCGCCACAACAGGTGTAACAAAGACCGTGGAATGTACCATCCTGTCTGTGGTATGATGTATATAAAATATATCTTGCTGCTAATCGAAAAAGTAGCCCATGAAGTGGCGACAGCGGGTTTCCTGTTTCAGTATCTGTGTGGTCCGTAACCATATGTGCGATGCCATATAACTGTAAATAACTGTACTGAGTGCGTCCTAAAATAAAACATTTCCTTCATTCCTTCCTTCCACCAGAATAAGTAAAATAATGTGATAGTCTTTTCAAATGAGCAGATGTTGTTATTGTTCTTGCAGGAACCCTATTTTAATGCATACATCTTAGTGACGTTGCTTTCTGATTATATACTACCTTACATTCTATTATGCCTAGATATACGCCGAGTTCATGCCTAAAGCCTTTCAAAAGTTTGTTTTGCTTATCGATATCACTAGAGCACATGGATTAATTAATCATCGACTATTGTGTGTCAAATATTTGGTAATTCTGACTCTTGGCCATCAGAGGTAATCCGCTACAGTTTGCATAATGCAGCATGGCATCTTTTATATCCCACATACAGAAGCATTTTATAGGAGCACAGCGTTCTGAAAACCTTTAGCGGAGTCTCAATTCGAAAAACGTCATCATAACTGTAGTATTAAGTGAATACCAACCAATGTAATGTTAGGAATGATATCAATAAAGTGTCACGGTCATATTTAGACAATAGTGTATATTACCTTCAATGGCATTGATAACTGTTTAGTACCTGCCTCCCATGGAACGAATTAATGTCTGGATATGTTGCTGTGTAATGGTAATCCACTCTTGCTGCAGTGCCTGAGCAAGTTGTTATAATATTTGTCGTTCAGGTTGACGTCGTCTCACAAGTCGATACAGTTCGTCCCACTAATGTTCACTTGGGTTCACATCCGGCGATCTAGAAGGTCATGGCAGCTCTGCCACGCTGTTGTGGATGAGGACTGCTGTAACAGCCCGTACTGTATGTTGTTGTCCTGCAAAATAACGTTCTTAGCGTTCAGAAACTGAATAACGTATGGCTGCAGAATTTCGTTGCAATATCTGTTCGCATGGAAGTTGCCTGAAATATGCTGTACGCTACCGGGATGAAATCCTTTGCCTTCGCATGCTTCCCATGTTGGATTGACAGAGATAATTCGCCCAGCAGGACAATGTCAGGCCGCATACGACACGTGCAATAAAGGATTTCTTACAGAATGAGAACATTAATGTGCTGCCATGGTCATCAATATCATCAGATCTCAACCCCACTGAACATCTATGCGACACAATGGACAGACGTGTCTGCCAGCGTGATATGGAACCTCAGATGCTTCCGCAACTGTTGCATGCACTGCAGGAAGAATGGGCTAGGAGATGTCGCGCAGTGATTGCTGCTGCTTGTGGCCACACAGGTTACTGATAGGTGTCAATCAATAGCAATAACATTGCCACATACTCATGTCAAATTTGACTGTGATATGAACTTAAATAGCGAAATTATACCACTTTGTATTAAAGAGATAATTTCACGAATAGTTCACCCATGTGTTTCTTTTTTGGCAAGTATAGTTGTAAAGGTTCCGTGGAATAAACTATTTGTGAAATCAAAATCTGAGCCTGCGACACTGGCACCTGCACATTCCAACGACTCTGATCCTTACATGGTGTATACCACCAAATCAAATCCCATAGACGACAATAGTAACATATGTGGCTAAAACTCCTACCTGCAGCATATCAATCAACATAAACGTCACGGATATAAATACTACCACCCCTCACACTTCAAGTGAACCAGAGAAAATTGGGGGTTAAGCTGCTCGGTTCTGAGATAACGGGTAGCGTCTATGACTACCCTAGTTCCGCACAATATTCGAGCACTTTTTTTTTACAGGTACCCCATACATGTTTCAAGCACAAGGCTACTTGACACATTGGTACTAGATGAAATAAAATTGTATAATTTGTTTACCCAGATGAAACTATTATTTTTTACATCCAACACACTCACATTTATAACCAATCACAGGACTTGTGGTGTTTGCTTCTTTATCAAAAGTTGGGTGCACCTCGAACTTTGACCCAGCCGGAAGTTATTTGGTTTAGTACTACCTACACGACGCTACTTCAAATGTCTCATCTGCAAATGGAGATTAATTTGTGAGGGAGGTGTTGCGACAACTGGGGAAGACGCAATACCAGACCGTCCAGAGTCTGCCCCATGGGCAATCTCTGACAGGTACGTTATTATGGCAGGACCGACAAATGTATTTTAAATTATTGGCAAACCCTAAACGTGAGGCATCCCATTATGACAATTATGACATTGTAGATTGTGTTGACACCGCTGGCGCTAGTTTGAGGGAAGAGGTTGTCTCGGGGTCCAGAAATAGCCAGCCTCTTTTTAAATCTGGTCCGGCTAAGCTAAAGTTCGATCAGATTAGCCAAATTCAGAGGTCTATGTCAAATTTAGCCATCATGTATCGACTGCTGCTGAATGGGGCCCTGGCACAAGCCAGTATCTTAGATTACCTGTTCTACAGCACAAGAATTGTATCAGCTTTTGACAGTTTATTACCAGTTATCAGGTGGGTTTTTTTTCTATGACCGTGAGTATCGGTGACTCCAGCATACTCACTGGTTCCACTGGCGCACTGATGTTCCACGCTTTCAGGTGGTGTACCTAAAACCTAGGCATCCACGTTATGGACAACAAGTACCTCGGGCTAACCCCAGTGGTTATGGGTCAGGTTTTTCATCCCACTCTCACCAGGGTATGGAAATCTGCAGACTTTTTAATGGGAGGAGGGGCTGCAAATTGTCTGCCTGTAGGTTTACACACCTGTACTCAATTAAAGGGTGTGGTCAAAGACACCCAACCTATAAGCACTTCTTTGCTACACAGGCAAAACAAAACCGGGTCAGCTTTGAGTTCGAAGAGCGAGTTGGGGCAAGATCATGACCGTGAATTCGTCCTATCAGGCATAAAAGGATGGATTTCACATTATGGACCCTAAAGCAGTTCCAGCCAACGTTGAAATAAAATATCATACTTCAGCCCTCCCAAATAGCCCTTTATATACAGCAGCTACAAGTCAGGTAAGGCAAGAAATAGAACAAGGAAATTGTGTGCTAAGCCCTACCCCACCCATAGTAGTTAGCTCCATGATCGCTAGTGCAAAGTCTGGGGGAGGGGTTAGATTAATTCATGACTGCAGTCGTCCGACAGACTTGGACTAACTAAGGTTCCAGTTAGGTGACGATGCAGTTAAGCTGGTTACACCAAAGTGCTACATGGCACAGGTTGACCTCCAATCTGCCTATAGATCCGTTTATATTATTCAGGGAAGGCAAACAGTAACTGGATTGAAGTGGGTTTTCGCAGAAGGGGAATAATATAAACGCAGGGGGGGGGGGGTCGTATTGTGGCATATCTTGATGATTTATTTGTGTGTGAACCCAATAGATGTATTAACGGCCTAAATACACTCATTACTCTATTACGAAGATTAGGGTTTGATATTAATTGGTCTAAGGTGGTGGACCCTACCAAAAAGTTAATTTTCTTAGAGGTTGAAATCGACTCCAGTAATATGTGCCTGCAACTACCACGACATAAGTTTCACTTGTTACAAGAAGAATTGGCAGTTTTCTGGAAAAGAGTGTGTGTTTCAAAGAAACAGCTTCGGTCTTTAGCAGGCACACTAAATCAGTAGTTTTTGGCGGGAGAGTATTCCTTCGCCTAAATGGCGAAATAAGGCAAGACATAAACTGGTGCCTACAGTTCGTGTCCTTATTCAGTGGCAATTCATTACTCTTTTTTTTATGGCAACCATTGTACATAAACGCCTGTGCTCAAGGGGGTGGGGGTATCATGCTGAATGACTGGTTCTATGTCAACTGGGAAATTAACTATCCCCAGGTCATGCTTGCATACATAAACACAAATTACATGTTGGCAGTGGTGCTATCAGTCTTCATATGGGCAGACAGTTTTCGAAATCATAAAGAATACATTTTCTGTGGCAATACTGTGACTGTAAACTGTATAAACAAAGGCACCCCCTGTTCTAGATTTCAGTGCGTTTCAAGTTCCACATTATAGCCCGTCACATGCCAGGCTGTTACAATGACAAGACATACATAATTTCTCGCATGCATGGCAAGGGAAAGGGCTCCTTTAACAAAGTAATGGGTTTCTGGGGTACGCAGTCTGTATATGTTTCGCAACTACTTGATAACATGTCACAGAACACCTTTGTCTCTCTTTTATCCAGACACACCCCAAAGTGATCTTATCAAAGCATTGGATGCTAAAGTGCCTCTTTTCAGTAAGAACACATTAGCCCGGTCAACTAAGAAGAGTTACTTACATTATCTATTGCTGTATGTAAGGTTTTGTCAGGAGTTACACATTACATTTTCTCCGATATCTGCTTGGCACGTTACATAGCCTACTTGCCATCACGGCTTACTTACAGATCTATTCAAAACTACTGGTACATTTAGAAGGTGATTTTAGCAACCCTGCATTATTTCATTATGTAAGTTCAATACTAAAAGGAGGAACACGGATTTTGGGGGACACTAGGCACCCAAACTTCCCATCACTCCACCTATTCTACGCATGCTCTTGGGGCAGCTAGACCTCACAAACCCAGGGACATTACTTTTTGGGCCGCTTGCTTAGTGGCTTGCATTTCTTCTTCCAGAAATCTAATCTGTTTGTCCAATCTAGTACAACTTTCTCACTTTTGAGTAGGGATCAGTAGAATTTCACAATGGTGGGGTTAACTTGGTAGCCTATGGGACAACGAACATACAGTTCCACGAACGATCCCTTGCCGATCCCTTGCCATTCCCTTACCTCACATTCTGGGATCTTGTCTTTGCCAAGCACAGGTATTGTTAGTATCGTTCAAGGTATCGCCATCCACAGAACGCAACTGCCCTTTGTTTGTGTATGTGTCTCATCAAGGGCTAGTACCTCCCCCTCCATGCTCAAGAAGGTAGCAACCACCTTGGGTGAACATATTGCCAAGTATCCTGTGTAGAGAGTTTTGTAAAAGAAAAATTCGGATTGTTTTATTAGATTTTGTGCCTTAACGTATATTCTTATTGTATTTACTATTTAGAACTTAGAAGAATTAGCTTAGTATATCAAGACGGATCCTACATGACAAACGTACATGAAGTATGAATATGCATTATAAATCTGTGACTTTGACCTGCCATTATGTAAGGGTTGTATTTTATAACTGCACACTTTTATGTATGAATCACTTCAAGTTGGTGGGCAGTTTATTTTACAACTGACACTAGTGGGTGCCCACATGATTATCGGTGGACGTTTTTCAGATGTGCTCATGTGGGTGCCTCCCAGTTCTTCAACTATCTTTGTGAACATACCATCCAACGAATTATGTGCTTCCTGGAGGTAATAAACTTGGGTGTTATATGTTGATATCCATCTCGGTATATGTGCTAATTTTAATGTGCTAGCCCATTCTAGTCTCAGGATTACCTAAGTTATACTTTGTACATACTACCTTGATTTGGTTGTTTGGAGGACTATAGTTTTAGATTCCTATATCATCTTTGACAACATTTGTTTATTCTCCTATTTTCATGAGAGAAAACTACGTGACTATTGAAATTAAATATATGCTTAACAAGCTTATTATTACGTATAAAGAAGAACAGAAAGCACAATAGTGACGACAGATTTAATTATGCTGTTGGTAAAAACATTGTTTACATTTATTTAAAGTATTGCATAAAACTACGCATTTGTCGAATCTATAACTTTGCACCTTATATTACACTACAAATCAAGTTCTTTACACATTTGAATATTCAGAATTTTATACATGAAACATTAACAGTCGATGGAAACTAAAGATATTAACCCACTATTAGCACACGCTATTTTAATATAAAAATAAATTGCTATTAAAAGCTTAGTTCAGGTTGCCTATATATAATACCATATTTAAGAGCAGTTGTGTATGGCAAGTTAAATAACATGTAAAAAGAAATTATTTAAATTTTTACAGTATGGATTATAGGTCAAAACCATCTTTTCTAACTTTGATTCAAACTCCATTCAGAGCTATGTACAGTGATTATTATTATGGTCAAGGTCATTGTGAACTCGTATGGTCTAGTGATGGCTAATTAATCAACCAGTATAGTTTAATTAAACAAAATGGTAAAATAATTATATGTTTATTATGCACTAAAAATGTGCTATAGGGTGTGTACTACCAAATATAATTTCATAGACGTCAACAGTAACATATGTGGATAAAACTCCTACCTGTAGCATATCAATCGACATAAACACCACCGATATAAATACTACCACCCTCAACATTAAAGTGAATCAGAACAAACGGTGGTCAAACTGCTCATTTCTGAAATAATGAGTAACATCTATAACTATCCTAGTTCTGTAAAAAAAAATCGAGTATTTTTTATAGGTATCCCATACAAGCACAAGGCTGCTTGGTTCAGTGGTACTAGATGCAATAACACTGGAAATGTATTCTCCTTTTTTTTGCCATGTCTTCATTGACAATACAAATTAATGATACATACTTACAGGTATGTGTGGCAAGCTAAATATTTACCTAAATTGCACATTTGCTTAATAGTATGTACAGTAAGCAGTTGAACAAAGTTAAATACAGAAGGATTTTTTCCAATAATATGGCTTAACAGGTGAAATTCTTAAATTGTCATATAATGGGCAAACCAATATACCGTTTTATTCATGTTCAATGTCATCAGCACAATTAAAACATTTTCTTTCTGATTTATCAATATTGTGAAATCTGCCAGTTTCGATGGCTAGACTATGGGCTGATAGGAAGTATTTAGTAATATGTGTTCTAAAATGTACAGGAATATATTTATTAATGTATTATTGCAAATTATATATGTTACCATCAATGAAATATCTGTAAACAATCATCCATTTTGGAGTCATGGAGCTGGCCCCCAATTGCTTGGTGTCCTTGATCTAGCAGTCTTTGCTTAATGACATGTAACTGTTTAGAACCAATATGTTGATTTAGCAATAACTCTCCAAAACCTAACCTAGACCGTTCATATTTGACATAATAAGCCCAGTTTGTCTTAGTTTGAACCTAAGCACAATCATACAGATATAACTAAGACTTTTTAATAATGCAATTAGCAGTATTTAAAGGTGTGTAGCAATACGTTATCATACTGAATATTCTATTAACTCGTAATGGACACAACCCAGTTCAGCACAAATCAAAGAATTATTAGGGTATCGTTTTACACTTAGTAATATTTTACAAAAATCGAGGTGAAACCTTTTTATTATGTTTATTTTGTGGAAACCCCAAACATCAGAGACATAACAGAAAATAGTAGTGATATAACAGTGAACAGTGATAACAAAGTTTCAGGATTTAAATATAAAGATTTTGTATTGGAATACAATGCAAAAGTTACTATTCTTCCTTAATTTGCTAAATGTTCTTCGGCAGCTGTAAATGTCTTATTGTAATGCAAAATAAAACCTAAATAAGGGAATTTATCAACCATTTCTAAAACCTTATCGTTATAAAACACCTTTTCTCTATTTCTAATTTGTCCAGCATTTCTAAAAATCATTACTTTTGACTTTTCTAAGTTAACTTCCATACTCATATAAGGCATACTCAGGCAATATCACCTGAATTGGCGTGTGCTATAACAGCTTGCTCTGAATGTGCACGTTAAACAAAAAAGTAAAATATCACCATGTTAATAATATCTGTTCAAGTATATGGTAAAAAACCCTTTCCTATGAATGCAACTTCTAAACCATTAATACAGAAAATACAATAGGTAATAGTATTTCGTCTTGCATTATACTGAAATTGGTGTCAAAATAATCCAATATATAACCATTAATGATTATACAACTACACACATTGAGATACAGTGAATAAATAACAGTTAAAAGTTTCATTTTGTCACCAGCCTTAATAAGTTTATGACGATCAACAGTGTTAAAAAAGGCTTTTTTAAAGTCAACAAATGAACCATATAACCTCTTCGAAGACATTTGTGTGTTTTTTAAATAAGAGAATGTAATGAGAATATGGCAATATTGCATTAACATGATCAGTAGATACAATACAATTAAACATTTTATGCAATATAGGGAGAACATAGCATTTGTATTCGATAAAATATTCGACAATAAGAAAAATCAGGTCCATGTGCTTTAGATCGTTTCAGTTTGCCTATAGTGTTTTAACTTTTCGTGATAGTGATAGTTTTGTTTAGTTCTTCAAGCGCATATTGATCAATATTGTTAAAAGAGTCAATATTTATAACATATGGACCTTCTATGTCACCACTAAAAGCTAATGGTTTAAAATGTTCATAAAAAGTATTCAAAGGTAAAAGGTTGTTATGATTTCTACGTTTAGAAAATTTACCATAAAACTGCCTAGGATTATTTCGTGTTAGTTGATCCAACATCCCTCAGTTGATCCCTCAGTACTAATATATTTCCTGTGTTCTTTCCGTTCCAATGATTTATAAATCGTTTCTTCTTTTTTTACTCTCATAAACTTGTATGATTGTCAGTCTAACTTTCCTTGTTACAACATTTTAGAGCATGTATATACTTATATTAACATTTTTAACATCATTATCAAAACATGGGTTAGATCGTTAGTACTAACCCTAATTGCCGCTTTACAGGCATGAACAGTTCACTTCGGTGACTGTCAACAGTGCTAGCGGTGACCTCAGTATGATTAGATGCTCGTGCGTTTGAAAGGTCGATGTCCAACTCAACACATTTAGGGTCGTGTCTGAAAACTCATTGATATCGCATGTTATAAACTGTGTAAATAATGTGAACAACAAATAGTCAATAACACTCATATCCATTGGACCATTATGAGTAAAGCCGCTGCTTGGGTTGTCCTGGGCCCTGTAACTCAAAGAAGTGTAACTAAGTGTACGATACGTGTATGGTACGTGTACGTACTTACTGTTTTACTCCAGTAACTAAAAGAATGCGCAAAGCACACTTAGCATACACGTACAATTTTCACTTGCGTAGCGCCTAAGAACGTGTAAATATCAGTGCAGTTAGCAACCCTTGGCTCGTTGCATGTAGTGCACGCGTGTGTTGTTATTAGCAAGTAAAAATCCCACAATAAATTTCATTTAGCCAACGAATACAAAGGCATGTCTTCTTGATTTCTTCCCCACCAAACAAGAAAATAAAACCCCATTTTACTATAGAAGACAACAATCTACTTGTGGATGCTGTCGCCAAAGGTATATTGTATCTTAAAATAATGTTATTTATGATATAATATATAGGCTATCCAGTATATGTTTAGTTCTATGTACATACTTGCAGTGGGTCGTCGGATCGATCCCACATGGTGGACCCTTTGGGCTACTTCTCATTCCAGCCTGTTCTACACGACTAGTGTACGTGGTATGTGCTATCCTGTATGGGATGGTGCATCTAAAAGAACCCTTGCTGCTAATCTGAAAGTGTAGCCAATGTGGCGGGAGAGTTTTTTTTTTCACTATCATAATGGTCCTTAAACATATGCCTCACGCCATATAACCTTAAATAAAATGTGTTGAGTTCGTCGTTAAATAAAACATTTCTCTCTCTCTCGAAATGAACAAACTTGCTAATTATAGTCCGTCGTGTTTTTCGTAAATAATGTCAATCTGGCTTAACGTAGAAGAAAAGTAAAAACAGTTTTGAAAATAACAAAAATTTACTATTTTAGGTTAACCATTTCTAAATCAATCAGTTTAGATATAAATACAACTGTAATATACTTCCTTATAGTTCGATAATTACCGCGTTTTCCGAGGAAATCCATTTGGTACTTCCACTTAAGACTGCCTACATCATTGGGTACTTCTGGAAATTGGCTGATGTTTTAGAGTAAGCGACTGGTTTTCGTAGTATATGTATAAATGGTTCATAAAAAATAGTGAATTTTTGTTTTCAAAACTGTTTTTTCTTTTTTTTTCTACGTTAAGCCAGACTGAAATTATTTTTTAAAAATACGTTGAGGGTCGGGCTGGGACCGACTATAGATGTTATAAACTAATAATACAATACGTGTAAATGAGGTGTATGTTTAAAAAGAAAACCCACGAGCAATGTGTGCACCTGTCAAGATTTTACGTGTGTGTTACACCACCCTCGAAACCGACGTAAGTATGTGGCCATTTACGCACACGACCTAAAGTACGTGCACGTTGAGTTACTGGTTTAAATCGTTAAGAATGATCTACGTCTGACGTAAGTGTTACGAGTGCTTTGAGTTACAGGGCCATGGTGTCTGCCACTGACAATCCACAAACCTTTTAATTTACATAAATGCACAATCTTCTGGGTTTACTCTTGACTGAAGAGGAACAATACTGTTACAAACAAACACAGAGCTAGTTGTATTAACTACGGTCCAGTGTAAAACGATTTTAACCTGGATATTACATATTTCTTTATCTAGATGAAACAATTGCTTTTATAACCAACACACTCGCATTTTTTACCAGTCACAGCACTATGTGGTGTTCACTTCTCTGTCAAAATGTGGGTGCACCTCGAACATTGACCCAGCCTGAAGTTATTTGTTTAGTACTACCTATAATATTTTCAGTTTAATACATTTTTTTATGAACTCGTACATTATAAATGGGATCAAGCTGGATTTCTCTCTCTAGATACCATTTTCTAATGTGCACGTTTATCAAAACGTGCAACGGT
>JAECMU010113521.1:0-10287 GCA_016106625.1 Dracogyra subfuscus
CTAAATGTTTGTTTTGAAGTGACGTTACGTCAGCCATGACACACAGTCAACACGACAAGGAATTGAATCGAACCTGTCAGAGCTACTTTTGAAGCTACCTTGAGTTAACGTCGTGATATTTGTTTCGAGAACAATGCCGGCCCAGATGAGGTACCGTATACTATGTTTATCGTTAAAGCAAGTTAAAATATGGATTTTCTGTTATGCACTTGAGTATTCAGCTTAATTATTCATTACTAACATTTCTAGCTCCAGCCACAGCACCATGACTGGTACACCAAAGGCAATGGTATGTGCTATCTTTGGCTACTATTTTCGATTAGCAGCAAGGGATCTTTGTATATAGACAGGATAGGACATACCACGGCATTTGAGGAACAGTCGCGGTGCACTGACTGGAGTCAGAAAAAGCGCAATGGGACTCGATCACAACAGCCCAAGGGTTTGAACTAATACAAACGTTGTTTGTTTGTGGGTTTTTTTTGGTTGTTTTTTTGTACACTGTCGTGTGTTTCCGCTGGTGTGTTCTATTCATATTCGGTCGTATATAAATATATTGAAGATGTATCAAGCAGTTTTGAATCCAGTAAAGAACATGTATATGGTATGTTCATTCTAGCCTCTACTTACCGCGTGGCCTGTAGTCAAGGATCTACGGTATTTATTTATTGTGTCACATTGTTGTATTCGGTGTGTAAACCAGAATATACATGTTCTGATTGTCTAGGTCTTTGCGAGGTATGGCTGATGTCATCAAGTTTCTCGTAAGTTTCTTCACCGTGTCAGCGTGTTGAATAACGGCTGGGGGAGCTAGTTCAATTGAATTGTCTTTAAGTGTTATGGTATATGGCGTCAGACATATGGTTAAGGACCACACAGATTTTGAGAGGAAACCCGATGTCGCTACTTCATGGGCTACTCTTTCCGATTAGCAGCAAGGGATCTTTTATTTGCGCTTCCCACAGGCAGGATAGCACAAAACATGACCTTTGTTGAACCAGTTATGGATCATTGGTCGGTGCTAGTGGTTTACACCAACCCATTGAGCCTTGCGGAGCACTCACTCAGGGTTTGGAGTCGGTATCTAGATTAAAAATCCCATGCCTCGACTGGAATCCGAACCCAGTGTCTAGCAGCTTGTAGACTGATGGTCTAACCACGACGCCACCGGGACCGGCTAGGACGGAGATAGAAAGAAAGAAAGAAATGTTTTATTTAGCGACGCACTCAACACATTTTATTTACGGTTATATGGTGTCAGACATATGGTTAAGGACCACACAGATTTTGAGAGGAAACCCGCTGTCGCCACTTCATGGGCTACTCTTATGTCGTTTAGCAGCAAGGGCTCTTTTATTTGCGCTTCCCACAGGCAGGATAGCACAAACCATGGCCTTTGTTGAACCAGTTATGGATCACTGGTCGGTGCAAGTGGTTTACACCTACTCATTGAATCTTGCGGCTGGATTAAAAAGCCCATGCCTCGACTGGGATTCGAACCCAGTACCTAGCAGCCTGTAGACCGATGGGCTAACCACGATGCCACCGAGAACGGTTAGGACGGGGATGGAGTCATTTGTTATATCGCATAGCAATGGCCCGATCAGTGGTTCGATAAGGAAGGATGGAAGTGTTTTAATTAACGACGCACTCATCATATTTTAATTACAGTTATATGGCGTCAATCATATGCTTAAGGACCACACAGATATTGTGAGAGGAAACCCGCAGTCGCCACTTCATGGGGTGCTCTTTTCGATTACTTTACTTTATTTTTTTTTTAACGTGCACATTCAGAGCAAGCTGTTATAGCACACGCCTGTCTTGGGCACACACGTCAGCTATCTGAGCTGTCTGTCCAGGACAGAATAGAAATTAGTGGTTAGTTGTTATTGTTAGTGAAAGAGAAAAGAGGGCGTAGCGGCCATACACCTACCCAATGAGTCCTTAAAAACTCGCTCTGGGTGGGAGCCGGTACCGGGCTGCGAACCCAGTACCTACCAGCCTGTTGTCCGGCGACTTAACCGCTAGGCCACCGAGGCCGGTTTTTCGATTAGCAGCATGTGATCTTGTATATGCAACATTCTGGCTCGATAACGAGAGATGGTCCCTTTAAGATGCGCCATTTCGCAATCTCCATACATTTACATGAACATGACACTGCGAGGTACAATAGAGGGACATGACGTGAAGCGTATCAAACAGACGAGTCACACAACTGAAATACTTCCTTATTGTAAAACACACTACGCCACAACGGAGTTACCCGAAGCCGACGTACGCTGTCGATGGCATTTAAATAGTGAAGACTAAGAACGTATGTACAAACTAATTGATATTTATAAATTATATTAATTGTTAACCTATCTTAATTGTTCTTACTTGTGGAAGGAGGAAAATTGTCCCCAAACCGACCCTCATCCTATCAACTCGCCACAATGCAGGTCAAATCGTCCCCGTCTGATTTTAGGTCGTTCTTCAAACAAGGAAGAAAGGAAATGTTTTATTTAACGACGCACTTAACACATTTTATTTACGGTTACATCGACGTCGGACATATGGTTATGTCGAGAGAAAAAACCCCAGTGGTTAGCTGACGGGGATCGATCCTATACCGACCGCGCATCATGCAGGCACTGTACCACTGGGCTATGCTGCCCGCTCTGTTATATGGCGTCAGAATATGGTTAAGGACCACACAAATATTGAGAGAAGAGACCGCTGTCGCCACTTCATGAGCAACTCCTTTCAATTAGCAGCAAGGGATCTTTTATATTCTAACACCAGTTGTGGAGCACTGGCTGGAAGGAAAAATAGCCCTACCGACGGGGATCGATCCTAGACCGACCGCACATAAAGCGAATGCTTTACCGCTGGGTTACGTCTCGCCCGTTTTCAAACAGGTTAACATATACATGGATCTTAAGGTGAATCAAGCGGAACGGAAATGTAGGTCGCCGAAAGGTTGCCGGAAAAGAAAAAAAAAATCCGTCGAACAAACTCGCGGATTAAGCTCTCTTTCCATCAATTCGGGTGCGGTATAGGAGTATGCATCAAACGTGTGTTTCGTGCTTGGATGTCGTTAAACATTCATTCATTCATTCAGTCAGTCAGTCAGTCATACATTCATTCATTCATTCAAACTTCTGTCAGATAGACACCGTTTATTTATTTGAAATAAAAGAGTCTAAAAAGAAGAATTTAGTAAAATTCGTTGAAAAACACAGACATGGGGCCCCTTTCACCTAACATCGTAAGTTTACGTTTGCTACTAGAAGTTAGACCGGTTGTGCGTTTGCACTTTTTTTGCATCAATTTCACGCAGAAAATAACATCATAAAGGAAGCTGGAATAATAAGAATTGTGGTTTAGTCGTACATTTACGTTTACCGTTTATGTGCAAAACTAGGATTACGATGTTTTGTTAAATGGGCCCACCAAAAAAAAAAAAAAATCAATTTAACCTAGTACAAATATTAGAACGACCAGAAACACATTTAATATACAGCCACTAATATTTTATGCAGAAATATATTTGATATGTAATTACAATCGTTAAAAAGGCTCTGTTAGTCGATAACACCTTAAAAAGAGAAGCAAGCTCAGGAATGTCCCTTTAACTAGTTGCTGAATAAATGCAGGTTATGTAAATATTTTAATCAGAAGTGATTGCAGAGTTCATTTAGTTCTACAGAAGAAACACAAAGTTAAGAAAATATTAAAGCGGCATTCCCTGGTATATTTGTATTATTTAAGCATATAGAACAGAAAATCCCATTACTTTTGGTGCATATATGCGGCACTCATCATTGGTTTCACTACGCTGGCTTATCCAGGTCAAAAACAAAGCCATTATTTTGAAAGTGGGACACTTTTGACGGGCTCCTACCGATCTCGGTTTTCATTGGTTTATCACAAGTGTGAAATTCCCCAACAAGAGATCACGTGAAATTTCGCAATTTTTGAACAAATTTAACTGTCTTGATTGAGGGGTCGTTTCATATTTCCAAAACATATTTATATCCATAGTGGTATGGTACAACGCCAGTGGCCAGCTGTTGGCATACGCGTTACATGTAAGGGGGTGTTACTAATTACGTAACTCTCTTGGGGTAGAGGAAGAGTGTACTGTGTTTGATTTACGTTACATTTTTCAAGACTGTATATGATATTTATTCATTACTTAGACCTAAAAAGGTGATTGTTTTTTTAAATGCGCGGTCACTCTAGGATCGATGCCCATCAGCGGGTATATAAAAGACCATGGTATGTGATATCCTGTCTGTGGAATGATGCATATATATATATATAAATGATTCTTTGCTAAAAATAAATCCCACACACAAAACAATGTAGTGGGTTCCCAAGGCGCGTGTGCATGGATTTCAGCCGGGTTGGGCTTATAGACTGTTGAGCAAGGTTTATATGGGGCCATGCTACCCCAGAAAATAAATTTCAATTTTTTAAAGCTTGGGCAAGTAAGTGTTTTGACCTCCAATACCCTCCCCCTACACATGCACCCGATTCCTCTCTAAGATTATATGTCAAAATTACCAAATTGTAGACATCCAATAGCAGATGGAAGGAAGGATAGGATATGTTTTATATAACGACGCACTCAAACACATTTAACTTTGATGTTGTTAAACACCACCACCCCCACCCCCCCACCCACACACTTTACCCTTTCCAAACGACAGAATATTTATTTGAATTTGTCGATTTTAACAGGTAAAATTAAGAAGTGAAAACATTAATTGTCTACTTTAGTATATTTTATAGAAAACAATATATATACATGATTAATGTGTTACTAGTATACAAACTAAACTTTGAAAGTTCTACTAACACTTTATAAAATATTAATTCTGAAATAGGAAGGTACGATTGTCGGTAATACGTTGTCAAGATCAAACTGCTTTTAACGAAAGACTGTAGTACCCTATCCTCAACCGAACGTTTTTCGTACCCTACAATTTGAAATCGGCAAACGCACGTGTTAACTGAAACTGACAACAGCCTGTCGTTTGTACTTTGTCGACACGGCGGCACTGACGACGAATCGAGCGTATACTTTTGACGATATCCGTTCATAGCGAACACACACGAGTTTTTAAAAGTGTATTTTAGCTTGTATTTTATATGTGTACATGATGTTATAATATGGTAACCAGAGAATGTAACTTTAACTGAACAGGGACAGAGAAACTAGTTAAACAGGAAAGCTGGTTTCCTCTATTTTAGTCTGAATAGTTACTATGTGTATTAGATAAAAAATATTATAATTAAATTAATTTGCCGGGGGCAGAACGTAGCTCAGTAGTAATGTGCTGGCCTGGTGTACGATCAGTCTTAGGATCGATCCCTGTTAGTGGAATCATTGGACTATGTCTCGTTCCAGCCAGTCCTTCATAACTGGTGTTACAGACCATGATATGTACTATCCTGTATTCGGGATGATGCATATATTAAAGATCCCTTGGTGCTAATAAAAAATAGTTGCCCATAGTTTCCTCTCTAAAATATATTTATGGTCATTAACCACATGCCTGACACCACATACCTGCAGTTGTGTTGAGTGCGTCATTAAATATAAAATTCCTTTCTTTCTTCCTGTCTTTCTTTTTTTTTAAACATGGCTCTCATATGCAACAACATTAGTTAAAAAATTATGATCTAGCTATGTCTGTATTTCAAGTATATTGAATATTATTTCAAAAAATTAATTTAAGTTTCAATTCAAAATGAAAATGCCTGGGAATTGTTTATTATAAAAAGGATGCTGGACCAAAGATGCTAAATGTTGTATGACCATACGCAATAAAATATTTTAATTTACTTAGCATAGAGGGAAATTAGTTTATATTATTTCAAAGGCATCAATCATCACAGGATTGTAACTTTTCTAGTCATTGTATATTTTATAGACATATAATACTTGACATATAGTTGAACATTAATTAATAGATAAAGGTCAAGTATTTATCTTTAATTCGGAGTCCGTTCATGGTAGTTCATAGTATAACTAATTGGTTAGAAGAAGCGACCCATTTATATAAATGGCATAAAATAAATATGCATACTAATAACAAATATTGTTAATTGTAGTAGTTGAAATGTATGTACATTCATATTTTCTGGGCTAAAATATCTAAATATTAATACATTAACTGGAATAATTGTAAAATTTCAAATGTTCCAATGATGAGGGATCTTTGGTCATTATAACAAAGTGGTTACTGCTATAGTGTGTATAAATAAAATGTGTGTGTGTGTACATGTATATCATTTTACGAGCGCATTAGACAAACATTATATTTAATCACGCACCAGATCATTGCTGATGACGAATGCATTAAACTGTATTTAGATATTTTTACACCTGGTCTTATTGTACTTAATAGCATTAACCGTTATTATTACTATGACATCAATTTATTAATAGTTTAATCAACAATCTTTATTCAATTAACAATTAAAAGTGGACCCATCGCCTTTTATCTTACTTCAACCAGTGCCAAGGACTGAAACATTAAATATTGTGGCATGTACTTTCCTGTCCATGGTGAAGTGCATATAAATTGTAGTTTAAACAACTTCCAGATCATGTTGCCGATGTCTAGATTGAAAATTAACGTTGCGGAAAGACACTTGCTTAATAATCCAGCTCAGATTTCAACATATCACTTGCCGGATTCCTTTCTAGTTGTGTTGTGTCATAGCCAGCTTTATTTTCCAGATAATCATGACCACGGGACACACACACCTTCCCACCTCCGCTATATTGAATTCTTAGGGGAACACAAATAACAGTTAAAACTTGATACAGAGGTATATTCAAGAAGGCAAGGTCCTCTTGTGCCCAATCCCTGGCTACCCGGATATGCCAGTGCATATATGTGCAATTTAAAGTGTATCAATCAATAGATTTTGATTTCAACACAGGTACGTTTAGTAGTATTACTTGCATATTTAAAATGGTACTCAACAAAATGAATTAAGGGACAGTATAATTGTGGTAATTGTTTCCTAATGTCATATTATTGTAGTAAGTTTTTATCACATATAACTTCTAAACATTGTTTCAGTAACATCTGATCTTAGTTACACTGCAAACATCTTACACACGATGAGATTTTTGTGAATTTTTGTAAAACCTATGAAAATCCGCGTTCTGCTAGTAATCATTACACGTTGATTGTAAATATATTTGTCATTTTATTCTCTCCAAATTGCTGTTTAAATCATTACGTCAAAACGTAGACACTTTAGAACGAGTGAAAACTTTTTAAAATGCCGAATATAGTTACTGACACTGTTCATTTTGTTTCGTTTCATTATTGTGTATTAAAAATCATTAAACGTATTTACTTATTTTAACGGTTGATTATTAATTCAGTCAGTAGCTCAACACAACAGATGGAGCAGTTTACTCTGATAGCTTACATGTCGTGTTTAATTAGTGTAAAATAAATACAAATTTAACAAACTATGACAGACACAGACTCTGACACAAACAGGCAGAAACACATGCAGACACACAGACAATTATAGGCAAACCGCCACAGATTGACAGCTCTGTAAGTATGTAGATCTTTCAATTCTTAATTAATTATCGTTTCAAATTTTTTGAAGAAAATAAGACATGTTTGCGTTATCAATTCAGTGTTCAGTTCAATGTTCAGTTATTTTAAATTTTATAACTTTTTATCCACATTTGATTCAGGAAATGAAAATTTATAAAACCTTATGTAAATCAGTATAATGAATCAGAGATTTTACCAGAAAAAAACCCCACTAATGTAACTTTCTAAAGTAATTCCCTTATTTGTGTATTGATACAGTTGTAAACCATTTTGAATATAGTTTTGTATAAACAAAATATTATTTAACGACGCACTCAACACATTTAATTTACGGTTATATGGCGTCAGACACATGGTTAAGGACCACATATATATTGAGAGGAAACCCGCTGTCGCAAGTTCATGGACTACTCTGTTTCGATTAGCAGCAAGGGGTCTTTTATTTACGCTTCCCACAGGCATGATAGCACAAACCATGGCCTTTGCTGAACCAGTTATGGATCACTGGTCGGTGCAAGTGGGTTACACCTACCCATTGAGCCTTGCTGAGCACTCACTTAGGGTTTGAAGTCGATATCTGGATTAAAAATCCCATGTCTCGACTGGGATCCGAACCCAGTACCTACCAGCCTGTAGACCGATGGCCTAACCACGACGCCACGGAGGCCAGTCTAGTTTTGTATAATGGCAATATTAATGCATTTGAAATTATAAGAATTGAACGTTATATTGTTAACGTTCATACGATGATAAAACACCAAAACTGTTTTACACACTTTTGTATGAACGGCTTCGCGCTCTAGTGGTGTTGTTAAACAAACAAAACATCTTTAACTTTAGATCAGTGAGATATTGTCCCTTTACGTTGCGTGAATTCACAGTCTAACTATAGAAATATAATGTTCAACGTCACAATAGGACTAGATTGAGAGCGGCGCTTTCATAGATAGTCGAACATTCAAGAACTTCCTTTTTGTGTTAAACAAACACCACTCCAGAAAAATACACAGGCGGCCTACTTACATTTAATGGACGTTTTACTAGACTGAGTGGACACCATTTTAAGAACGTACGTACAAAATACCGTGTGCTATATATTCCTTTCTAAATAACTACATGTGTTTCTTTCGTTATGTTTATGTTGTATAGTTTGTTTTGATCCCAGGTTTTACGTTATTTTTAAACACGTCACCTATGTCAATGTATCCTACATTAAGAGACGCTTGAACGCTCCAATGTCGGGTATATTTTAATTGTGTAATAAATGAGAACACAACATCAACAATGCTTTCTCTCGGGAGATCACCTGGAAGGACAAAGCTCATGGTGTCTAAATAAATAGCAATGATCGCTTCACAAACCACTAAAGGTACAAATATGGCTACCGACCTCGGTGGCGTAGTGGTTAAACAAGTCAATGAAACAACCATAACAACAGGGTATGACTCGACTGGTACTAACCAAATTCCATAACATCTAACCAGGACCCCAACGTCCGTGCCTTAACACCTAGACGCATGTTGTTCAACTTATAAGTGAGGCGGGACGTATCCCAGTGGTAAAGTGCACGACTGATGCGCTGTCGGTCAAGGATCGATCCCCATCGGTGGGCTCATTGAGCTATTTCTCGATTCAGCCAGTGTATCACGACTGATATATTAAAGGCCGTGGTATGTGCTACTCTGTCTGTGGGATGGTACATATAAAAGATCATATGTTTAACATCCAATAGTAATGATTAATAAAAATGTGCTTCATTTGTTGTCCACTTATAAGTATTTGGTGATCGGTTTTTCATTTTCAGTATTAACTATCAGATATTTTACATGTGGGGTTTACACAAGTAATATGTTTTATTTTATATATACAATATGTGTCCATGCTATATAAGCAGTATATAATATTGTTGTGTTTTTCTGCAGACTAATATGGAAAAAGACAAGATGCTACTATTTTCAAGAACTGTCTCCATCTTGATGTGGCTTGTCTTGCTAGAATCTGAAGCTAGAAATGGTAACAGTTTTGATATTTTAATCATAAATATTTTAACAATAATGTGTAACTTAGTAAAATTACTTACAAACAAACAAACAAACAAACACACACACAGACGCGCGCGCACACACACACACACACACACACACACACACACACACATACACACACACACACACACACACACATACATGCATACACATACAAATAATTCCACCGTGGTGCAATCAAAATAATAATGATGAAAATAATGGCTGCTTAACAATACTATTTTCACATTTCATTGCACTGCCAAGTAATTGTCAAAGCATAATCAGTAGCTGTTAATTCTATCAAAGATTGTAGTTTAATATGTCGACATATGCTGGCATTTAGATGTAGCTAAAACATACAGGCTACAGGTGAAAGTTAGATACTAATGGGTCGACACATGGCTGTATTTAGATGTAGCTAAAACATACAGGCTACAGGTGAAAGTTAGATACTAATGGGTCGACACATGGCTGTATTTAGATGTAGCTAAAACATACAGGCTACAGGTGAAAGTTAGATACTAATATGTCGACATATGCTGGTATTTAGATGTAGCTAAAATATACAGGCTACAGGTGAACGTTAGATACTAATATGTCGACATATGCTGGTATTTAGATGTAGCTCAAACATACATACTAATATGTCGACATATGCTGGTATTTAGATGTAG